>JAUMHA010364617.1:0-13887 GCA_032359765.1 Saxidomus gigantea | reverse complement strand
CATTGAACTAACAAGTTATGATTACCTTTAATAAATTGTTATAATCACAGTATTAAGATATTTGCCGCCACACCTTCCTTCGTTTTTAAGTTATATTTTGAGAAAAGAGCACCTGCACCACTGTGTTCACATGGAGGAAACGCTTACTTTTGGCGCAAATTAGTCTATACACACCTATCTAGACATGCACATAAATCTACACCAAAAAAATCAACTTTGTCAATATATAAACGTTATATTATAACCACGATTTCAATAATGTTGTGATGTATTCCTTATGTCCAAACCTTTAAATACATATCAGTCAGTCCATTTTGTTCCTGGATAAACTTTTTGAAATAGAAGGTACGAGTTGTCTACAGAAGGTACTCGTTGACTTTACTTTTACAAATTAGGGTACGAGATGACTAAGGTACGAGTTAACTTAGGTGCGAGTCGATCCGAAAGCTTCTGGTTGAACAAGCAGAAACTGACACAACAGCACATCTACTGACTGACTTGTAGAACTTCACACTGTACTGTTATCGAATAATATGAATCGATCAATTAAAGTCACTGTCAAAATTCGGAGGTATGACTGAAATATAGTCACCATTTTTAGAACACAAACAGTTAATAACGACAACTCTATAGAAAATATACTGTGTCTATAATATTTATCTCAGAAGTATCTCATTTTTGCAATGATGAGAGACACATCTAAGTAACGAACGACAACTCGTGTGGTGAAGCAAAAATAGACTGCGTCTTCAGTAATCATCTCAGAAGTACCTGAATTTTTCAATGAAGAGAGACGCATATTTTCGATCTAGTGCTTAAGTCTCCATGCACCTTTTACTGGCCACGTATTAAATATAGCGGGCCGCTACTGCGGCCCGCAATTAACCTGTTATAAACATTCATTGCGGGCCATTCATTTATAGATAAATGTAATTTTTCAACCTGAAAATTGTTTTACAGGTTAGGTAGGAGTTCAGGGTCGGTCGGGACTTTAAACAATCTGAATCGTCAACAACAGCGAGCTTTGTTACATACATGAACTGAGGCATTGCCTACACAGGATAAACACTTTTTGTGACTAAACCGACCATGCCCTGAACCATGAATATGTCTAAACAGTTGACACTTGTCATACCACAGCCGAGGTTTAAAGACAAATTAGGTGCGAGAGCTATAAATAATATAAATGACCTCGCATACGCCGTCGCTTTTTCACAATTTGGCATGCTACAAACACGATAAATGGCGGAGCAAGGTACACACATATTTGGTATTTGTTTTATCCGTTACAAAAATGAGCCAAACGTTTCATCTACTAAAACATTTACCAGCTTTATTCAGATATTATGATATGCAAACCAAAGATAACTGTTCATTGCTAGCTTTCTGAATTTTAATATGATGAAATAAAATAAGATAAAATTAAAATGTCTCACGGTGGCATTTATGTTTAATTCGAGTATGGCCTGTAAAATTATGTATGTTCATAGATTTTGCTTTAATAACAATAAATATATATTGTTTATACATTCTTTGATAACCAAGATAATGTATTTGGAGTGAGTAAAGTGAAATATTTGCAAATTATAAAATCAAATAAGAAAAACATTTTACATATAAAATGTTGACAACGACATTAATGTAACTGAGATAGGAAGCAAAACATAGGTATTTATTTCTTACGTAAATTGACAATCTAGCTAACAGGTGTATACAATCTCTTTGTACGCCCCCATTGTTAAGACTGTCACAAGATTGTCAAGTCCACTTTTACAAAAAAAGTACTACACGCACTTACGTGCATGTTATTAACATAAATCATAATAGATGGTGTGGTCAATTTGAGCATTACTTATTACGCCCCGTTGTGTTTTTTTCTGTAATTTTAACACTTTATTGCTCACACATGACGAACCATATATGTACTTTTTATATCCGAACAGTTTTATTCTTCTATTTTAACTAATTTGGCCTAATCAGGACATAACGTTGTTGTTTTGTTTGTTTGTAGTTTGGTTATGAATTATTGTATCATAAACTATTAAATATGCAACATGAACTACGTAACTAGCATGTAACTTAGTACAGGTATGCTGCGTGACCGATTTGCAACAGAAGTAGGGCTAAATGAAAAGTGCTCCGCTCATTAACCGCAAAAAGACAAATTATTTGTTTAAACGAATCTCTAAAATGTACAACAAGTCAAAGGAATAAGTAAAAAATGTAAATTATGGATGCATACCTGTTAAATAATTCATTACGTCCTGATTTAAATATGTGCAGCATATTTGTTTGCTAAGCAGAAAATACGAAATAAAAACTTCTGATGAATGATGAAGCGATGACGTTAAGAATTTTTAATATCACGCTCCTCTTAGTTTTATTCTTACGTTCGGCGAATAACACTAAATAATTTAATAAATAGCATAAAAAAACTACAACTCTCGGAAATTGTAAATGGTTTTGATAGATCTATCATGTCTGTGTATACTTTTTCTGTTCGAGGAAGATGAGAAAATAGAACATTTTGCAACTCTCTGTAACCATGGCGGGTGATCATTTGACATTGTTTGCATCAACACTCAAAATCTATTGGTGTTTATTTCCACTACTTCTTACTGTTTTGCAATATATTTTACCGACCATTGTTCAGCCAACAACTTGCTAGTGCCAATCATATATAGAACTGCAGCGTAAAAATTGTAGCGTTTCTATAAACCCTGTAGATAGTGTGATCACATTTTAAACAAATATATCACCAACTGAAGTCGAATAGATCTGCAGAGTAAACATAAAATCTATAAACGCAACATTACATCATCAACATACATCATTAAATCTGGAAAGATGTTGCCAGAAACATGGACGGTAAAATAGATCGAAATACACGTAGCGTTAAAAAATAGTGGAAAACATCAAAACACCCTTTGGCGTAGATGTAAACAATGGTCATGTGGTCACATGTGTGATCACCAAAATGATTGTTGATAATTGTTATATTGTCTATTTTCAGCACGCAAAGGGAACACCCTGACACAAAACGATCGTCCAATGGACAGTGCAGAATTTTCTGTCAACATAAGGGTGAGTGGCAATACAAAACGATACTAGAACATCAATTGAGTCCTTGCGAAATGTTATTTTTAATTGTACAATTATACATTCTCTCGTTTCACTTACACTGTAACTGTAAAGCTATATATTTCTGTATTTTCTTAAGTATGTTTATTACACTGTAACTGTAAGGCTATATATTTCTGTATTTCCTTAAGTATGTTTGTTACGCTGTAACTGTAGAGCTATATATTTCTGTATTTTGTTATGTCGATACATGTAAGATAATGCTGCATTGCTGGTATCAACCGAATGTGCGATGTAACAATGGTTTAAATAATCAATAAAACATTTAGACGTAGCGAGTACGCACCAGTACAAAAATGTTGGAGTCATAGTCTAAGGGAATTGACCTTTAGCCTCAAATATTATTCCGACAATAGCACCCTCATAAATGAAAAACAATGCTTCGAGTATAACATCAGTGAAAAATTTAGACGTAGCAAGCGTGTACCAGTATGATAGATCTATAGTTCAAATAAACCTGACTTTGACCTTTCAGATATTCTTCCGACAAACAAATAGATCAATGACTGTAAACTCTTACAAGACTTTGATAAAGTCATGAACTTTAGATTAGTCAATTAGTCATATCTGCACTTTAAACTGCAAAGGATACAGTGATGAATGCCGAGGTGAACGAATAATTCAAGCTTCACTTTTGTTTGAACTGTAATTTATCGTGTATGATTTTAATTTTCAGAAACAATTAACATACAGCGGAGAGGATTATTCAGTCGTTGGTGATCGATTTAAAAGGAGACGGGAACACTTACAGGGCCAGTGCAGTAAACTGCAGGGCTACTTTGATATTCAGAATTCCGAAAATGCCGTGAAAGAACATCTTACTATCGATAAAAAGAACAGACTAGTTTACTGTGCAATTGAAAAAATCGGGTGTACTTTTTGGAAGAGAGTATTTCAAATTATAAGCGGGTTTAGGAACGTGACAGATCCATTTCAAATTCAGGGTATACGGGCATACGAAGGCTATCTTACAGCTAAGGGTATGCCATTTGATAAAATACATTACATTTTGAAACATTCCAACAAATTTATGTTTGTAAGAGAGCCTTTCGAGAGGCTTTTGTCTGGATACGTAGATAAACTGTTCGCACCAAATGCCGCTTATTGGTCATTCATAGGCACGTTCATAGTGCAACAATTTAGGCCAAATGCTACGGCAAGAGACAAAAGTTGTGGTGATGACGTCACATTTGAAGAATTTGCTCGATATTTTATTCATTCTCAACACAACAACATGCGACGAGATGCACATTTTGTGCCAAATTTTGAGCACTGTCGACCGTGTGAAATAGACTATGAGTACATTGGGAAGTTAGAAACCTTCGAAGAAGACACGTTATACCTTCTTAAAGAATTAAAGTTAGATAAAAAGGTTCAGTTTAACAATTTTGAAAAGGAAACGGAGAGAGACGCTATTGTCGATGCAGCAGATTATGTTTTCTCTATGCAAAAGGCAATAACACGGTGTATGACAATGAATGAGGCGTTATTCCGTGCTTACCGTAAATTACAGATCAGGGGAATCATTAGTAAGGAGATTCTTTTTCCGTTTACACAGGACACAAAAGAAATCGGAATAAATGAATACAAACAAGCACTCTTAGCAGCACACGCAGAATCAGGACCATCCTCGGCGAGGAAAGCAAACAGAAAAGAAGCTTTCATGGAAGCATATTCTACTCTACCTCTGGACCTATTGATGAAAGTAAAAGAAGACTTAAGCATAGATGCCAATCTTTTCGGATATGAAACATATCCTGAGGTTCTAAAAAATAGAGAATCATTCTATTCGGATTTTCAATACTTTAAGGTTAGATATTAAGGTAAAAAAAAGTTTCATTTTTCAGTTTACTTCTTATTTTATTTTACACTGAAAATGTTTGAAAAGGCAAATTAAAAATACGTTAATCATTGTTTTGATTATTGAAAATCTTAAAGTTATATTACCCCTTACAAATTACTTGCTTCTAAAACACAAATTTGTAAGAAATACATTTTGTATCTTATGCCAAATTTTTTCTCTTAATAGCAAATATACTTGACAACTTCAAAAACCCTTTTTAATAATTCATAGGTTTGAGCATTGAGTAAAGTTGCTTATTTTGCCAAATTGTTGACGTTTACAAATAAAATTATGCTTGAATTTTGTTATGAACTTGTTGAATACGAGTGAAACCAAGAAATGGCAAAACACATGGTGTTCTTGAATTTTCCAAATAACACTTACACATACGACAAAGTACCCATCAAATCCCTGGTTCCGTTTTTAAAGTTGTTAAGTATAAAAGAAGAAGAAAAAACATAACAATCAATTTTTGCTATGGTAGTCAAACATTATTTTTATTATATTCAAAAGAAAATTAAAACATCAATACAGACTTACATTCATTGTACTTTCATTGTAACTTCGGTTACATACATTCTTTAGGAGTGTAAATCAATGCTAAAATCGAGAGGTCAACGCAAAATTGTCATATCTGCTTCTATTTACATATACATGTACTCTATATACACTTAGAATAGTTTCGCGTTGATCCCTCGAAACGTTTTCTTAAAAATAATGACTATCATTTTGATGAATAGTATTACTTAAAAAGAAAGTAGATTCGTTGTTATATAGCCAGTAATTTATTTTAGTGTTTGTTTATATGATTTGCATATTTTTCATACTGATTGAAAATTTTGTTGTTTTATTAGATCTTTTAGTTTTACTATTAGTTTTTGGTTGTTTTACCGTAAGTTAAGGTTTTGTTGTGCAGTGATAGCTAGTCAGTTAATACGAGAGTGCATATATCACTTTGTTTGCCACAGGGATGTTTACGTTTGTGTCTTTAAAACAACTTATCACGTTTAACAAATGTCTTTCTCTACACGGATAATGTATCTTCATATAAAACAGAAGCGTAGTTACTTTGTCATATTGACCTCCAGTTTGATCTTTACACAGCGACCTTTGTATTGTTGTTTAAAACATTAATCAGCGTTTTAATTATAAGTCGAATATTGTCTCGCTATATATATTTTATCGAAGATTGTACTGAAGGAAATGAAAACTGGTATCTGATGTAAAATCAAGTTGTCAACCTGTTTTATTATTAAAAACTTACTTTTAACAATTTAAAGCTAAATTGATGTTATCATAATTTTTGAATAAATTGACCCTGACATTTGTACAATTTATTACCTCGTATGTTTTTTTTTTCTTACTGATAAGTCACCAGAATTAAATAAGTGAAGGTTGCAGTAAAGTTCCGCTATTTAGACCATCCGATATAAAGGCCGCCTCGATATTAAGACCAAATATTTCATAGTAAAACGGTATCGCTTATGAGACCGATTCATTAATAAGACCACCTTTTACTGGTCCGAAGGCTGGCCTCAATTGAAGAACTTTACTGTATAATAGTAGGACATACGTGCTATCGGTTTCCCTTTTTTCTGCAGTCCTCTAATATATCATGGTGATCATCCTGTAGTGTATTTGACCCTTACCCTTAAACGTCTGAATTTGGCTTGTTCATCCTTCAGTTTTGACTAGACCATTATTTGTTATTAGCGGAGCTGAGTAAAAATCTTCCGACTAAAATTGTAGACCATGATCCGGCTACAAGGACTGTACAGGCTGACTATGATCCACACATAATTATTTGCAACCAGAAGTGTAAAAGGTGTAGCTTGAATGAGATATTTCTGATGGTGTTACTTGATGAAATGTGTGATCTGATAAGTAATAGATGGAGTACTGTTGCGAGAAAAAATATCTCGGGTAGACGTAGTATCCGAGAAATCACATACATGTAATAATTAAAGTCAACGGCACTTAATCTAATTTTGTATTATGCCACATTTGCTCTGTTGAGTTATGGTTACCGTAATTGTTCTCTATTGTGGATATATCATGGTCTCAATTATAGATATATCACAGTTTTATCAGAAAAACAGTACAGTAATATTATTTTGCCATAGACATATCTAGTAGCCATAGTACAATACTTGTTTGTTTATGTCAATACTTATGATATATCAAAATAAAAATGATTTATTAAATTGTTTTTTATTATTCTCATGACTATGAGTATTGTTGTATGTGAACATATATTCTTGCATATCGAACCGGCATTTTCGGTGACTTTACCCATGCCGGAAATATCGGTCTTGCACCCCTCCTATGCCAGACGACTCTCGTGAATCACTTGTGACGTAACGTTATTAATTTTGCGACGTCACTTTCCCTAAACACAACGTCTGAATTTTGTTTGTTTTATATGAGAATTCTACATTTTGATAAGTTTGCATTTAGAAATCTACTTTGAAGTGCAAGGCGGTGTGCAACAAAAATATTATATCATGAATCATTTGGTTCAGATGAAAATATCCTTCACCGAGGGTAACTGTTTTTCGGGAACTCGGCAGAGACTCGTTCCCGCCAAAACAGTAACCCTCGGTGAAGGACATTTCGATCTGAACCGCGAACTCATGACAGAAATTATTAATCTTACAGCAATCAGAGACTTTAGTAAGTTATCTCCTTTTTCGCTATCTGAAAGTAAGTAGGTCCTATCATTTGGATTAATCTTTGTTATCTCTATTTGGTGTGTTCTATTTAATACAAAGCTGAAAAATATTTGCAACCCTGTTGATTAGATTGAATAATGAATTTGGCAGCATGTTATTTTTCTTCCCAGGTTTCCTATTATTGACAGTCATGTGCGTGTAATTAACACAGACGTAATTAATTGAAATACCTCTATAAGAAAACAACGAAAAAGTCACAGGATTCGAACTGATAGGACCTACTTGCAGTTTTTTATCTTGGACTGTGTAATCCAGTAAGGGAGATAATTTGTAAGTCACTAAAGTATCCAATTATTCCACATAACGATAGATACATGAAGGTGTAGTTGTAGACCGAAGGTTGAAACATGTAATATTTTTGTAACTTAACCTTTTCATGCATAGTGTATGTGCCTAGAATGGGTTACAGTACCTTTTCAGGTAGCTACGCGTCGTAGCTGACGACAAGTTCATCTGATCAAGATTTGAGTTGTTAACCTTTTGTTCAAAATTCTTCAAAACACCCATATCTAAAGAATTAGATCAAAGTGGAAGTTAGAAGATCCCTTTATCGTACTCGAACACTTTTTAACGGTTGGTGGAAATAGGCAAATGAAAACGAAAAAGGGAAGTCAAGTACAACGAATGCGAAGAACAAAATGACAAAAAAAATGCAGAAATTAATGCAAAATAGTTGTTATTCTCTAGACATGCGTTTCAGTTTATAACAGATCTTTTTATATTTATAAGAATTGCATAGGGAAATGAATGTATTATAACACAGTATCCTAAAGACAAAATATCATTGAACGTCATTAAAAAGTGAGATTTGGTATACTAACCTGTCATTTCCATATGAATGGGGAACGCAAGTGAGAATACAACTAAGGAAACAATTGAAGAGCTTGTTGACACAAACTCACTGTTGAAGAATTTTTGAAATTGGTCATGAGAAATGGAATACATTCTTATAGAAATCAATTCTAACATGATAGCAAAACAATAATTATAGATATTTTTCCAGATAAATTTAAATTTATTTATATTTGTAGTCATATGTCAAAGAAAATGAAACAAAACAAATCAAAACAATAAGGCAAATGTATTAAAATGCATTCAGATTTTAAAAATTTAATCCCACCTGATGACCCCCTTATCCCGTGGAACAAACTCTGATAAAGGCAAACGGCGGATCTACAATTTAATGTCCGATCCTTTTCTATCGATTTGTTTCCTTCAAAACATGACGTAAGTAAAGTAATACTAAAACACCATCAAACACATCACCCACCACCTGAATGAATGGTGACGGTAGCAGACAAGCAAGGTAAACACTATTTATATAAAAACAACATTGTTCATTAGTAACAAGGTTTTTACCATACATGTATTATTTGACGTGTTGGACAGTTGTTTTCCTTTCAAAGCATGGTGTGTTGTTGTAGAACAATATATTATTAAAATGATACTCTAAAGATATTGTTTTGTGATAAAACCTATGCCAGTTTACTACCTGGAGTACAGTGGCTTTTAATTGTTTTGGCTTGTTCAACCGTTTAGATCAAAGTAATGAAAATCGGGAATATACGATTCTGAAGCTGTTAGAATGTCCGGATTTGTTTCATATCCGAAAAGTTCAGCATCTGTTCTTAAGTGTTCACGTAGTCTTAAAAGTAGGTCACGAGATAACGAAGAATACGCCTCCATAAAGGCTTCCTTTCTGTTGAATTTCCGTGTTTCCTGTTGTGACTGCTTATTTTTATCCAAAAACGCCTGTTTGTATTCATCTGTTTCAACATCTGTCCCTTTTGCACGAGAAAATGGATACGGAATATGTTTACTAATCATCCCTCTAATTTGTAACTTTCTGAAGGTTCTGTACAACCTCTCGCTTCTCGGTATACAACTGTCAACCGATGCTTGCACCGTATAACTCCAGTCTATCGCGTCGATTATGGCATCTCGTTCCGTTTTCTCCTCAAAATTCTTGATTTGTACCGTTTGGTTTAGTTTCAGCTCTTTCAATAAGAACATCGTGTCTTCTTCAAAAGTTTCCAGCTTTCCAATGTAATCATAGTCAAGGTCACAGGGTCGACAGTGGTCGTAGTTAGAATAAAAGTGAACATCCCTCTTTGCATAGTTTTCCTGAGAATATATAAAATATTTCACAAACTCTTCAAATGTAACATCATTGCCACAACTAACTGAAGCGTTAGTATTTGGCCTAAAAGTTTTAATGATAAACTGTCCCAATTCAAGCCAATATGGTGCAAGAGGTAAAAATACTTTGTCAACGTATCCGGACAGAAGGCGTTCATATGGCTCTCTGACAAATAAAAACTTGGTTGAATCTCCAAAAATGTAATTGATTCTGTAAAATGGCATTTGTTCTGCTGTTTTGTAACCTCCGTATGCTGCCATGCCATTTGTTTGAAATGGATCTGTTACATTTTTGAATCCATTCAATATCTGAAACACCCTTTTCCAAAATGTGCATCCAATTTTTTCAATGAAGCAATAAACTAAGTGATATTTGTCGTCAACTATAAGATGGCTCTTCACATCATTCTCCGCGGTCTTGATATCAAGTGATTTGTTCTTACAGCTAAGTTTCAGGTGTAGCGCTCTCTGTTTAAAGCGATCTCCGATAACAGATGATGTCCTGTCATTCATAGAATCTGATTTAGGTTTAGTCTGAAACGATAGTCATAAATAGGTATTCTATATTATCTGCCAATTAGACTAGGTTACGACCACCAAAGTAAGCATTAAATGTCGGACATGACACATTCAACAAAGAGATAAACTTATTGCTGATCTTCTTGTATATATAATTGCTGTGGAATATTTACCTCTTTTTATGGTCTCACATTCAGTAAGTTTCTCAAAATAACATTCCATGAAATTATCTATATTTGTAACAGTATACTGAATCCTCCAGAGTATTGTGTTGCTTTTCGCTGCCGGTTTACCTTAACTTACTTATTGGTAAACACTTGCAATTTTATCTGAACGTTCTGAACATTCTGAAAGACTAAAGTCTGAAGTATAGCAAATTATTCCCCGTTATTCAGTAGAAAAATATATGTTCTTAAGATTTGCACAAAATGTTTGTTTGTTTCCCGTTTCCGGGAAAGAATTCAGAAATAGTTAAATTCCTGGATTACAGTGATATAACCGTTGACACAAATCATTGGTTTTTACACCTAAAATAATGAATATTGCAATAGGTCTAACAAAACAATTCAATTCCTGTTGAATAAAGAGAAAATCTGCAAAAACTCTTCTTGACTGTCACAGTCAATAATTGAAAATCGACCCTTTCAGTTAGGTATATTTTCTTTTATATCTGTCCATAAGAGAATTAACTCAGCACAACTTATTTCTTCATGGTTTCAAAGCATGTACTGCATTGTAAGCTTCTGCCTTGGCGAGTATTTGATATGGCCATTTTGAAGGCTAATATAACTTTAAATATTGCAAGCTGAAAAAAATTCTCAGAGATAAAAGAAGATGGGGGAACAGTCTATCATTCATTATTTTAACAGAAGCCCTTTATTTCATTTTCTAAGTGTTCTTATTTATTGCCATTGTTCTGATTATTTTTATTATAAAGACACAAGGTAAGAAACTGCATTTTGAAATTAAAGATCTTACCACGAAGTGCAGTTCATATTCGGATTGGTCTATACAAGCTTTAAGGATCAACTGGTCTGTTTTCACTGGAAAATAGAATATTCGTTAATAAAGTAGATTGTTTTTTATGAATACAAATGATCAATTACATGACAGGATGCATTGCGGTAACAATTACAAAATAAATATTGCTCTTCAATATATAAAAGAAACTCGATAATGACGACAGACGGTATTGATGTTCCCCTTTGGGCTTCAGGTGACATCTGCTAAAGATATAGATATAAACAGGCACAAGCGATTATGAATTTGAAAGATGACCGCTCAAAACTAAAAAAGGTCATTGAAGCATTACTGATAACATAATTCCTCATTTTGATACAAGGCACATGGTGAACTAAATGGAATGGTTCGATTCAAAGAATAATTCAGACCTAAACTGTTTAAGATTAGCGTTCTTTATCACACTTTTAAATCCTCCGTTTACATTTTTGTGGATGTGGCGCCTCAATGACGCAGTTGTAGAAAATCGCCGCGGGATCAGAGAAACCTGAGTTCGATCCCAATAGTGCCACGGCGCTTGTGTCCTAAGGCAAGACAAATAGTTCCGCATTGCCTCTATCTCTTCGAGATTGATTTCATCAGAAATGAGTCTCGAGAGCGATTAATCTAATTTGCAAGAACTTTGTTCGCAATTGAGAATAAATCAATAAGTATAAATTACATTTTTGTATATAAATGTACTTCTTTAATTATTTCCCATACATGTATCAGGTATGTCGTTTATACAGTACATTTTAACCATGATACCAGAGTCTCGATGTTAACCTTATTACTGGGACCGAAATCTGAATTACAATCAATGCATACCTACAACCAATTTATCATTTTAAAACCTTACCATAGGTAAATATGAGGTAGAGTATTACAAGACCTGCTAGACAAAGCAGAAGTCTCCGGCTTGATACCAGTGATCTCTTCAGACCTCTACTACCGCGTGTTGCAAACATCACTGATACTCGTAACAAGCACGTCCTAAATAAACGTGTCAAGTATTAATTAGAAAGCAATTAGTGTTTCAGCTAAAACAAACGAAATTTAATCGTCAGCTTATTTTTACAGAGTGTGTTAGCATGGTGTCTTAATCACGTGACACATGAGTGCGCTGTGCAGTTCGAAAAATGTTCGCTTCGAATACAGTTTTCCTAAATACATAATGTCGTAAATGATCAAATTTTGTCCACAATAGCTCAAAGTGTTTCCGAGCAAAAATCTCGATGCACGTTGTTCCTACGATTCATATTATGACATTCAAGTATATTCGCAAAAAATGTTTTTCTTAGATGTTTCTTGCGAAGATTTTAAAACATCATAAAATTAATTTTAGAAACAACATGCATCCGGATTAAAACTCGGAAAGACACGTACCATAGTGAGGATAGTTTGGCATATAACATTAGCTACTTAAGAAAATGGTACCTGAAACGATCAGTTTTCGGAAATTCACAGTAACCTTTTATCGCGTGACCCGAACACCGTGTTAGAATGAGACAGACTACTGTTTTTACGTCTCTGTCTTAATATTGCCACGTCATTTAATATTTGCAAGCACTTAAAACTGCATATAACGTCCAAAATATCAAAATTGCAAAACGCTTAATCCTATATTGTATGTAAGAAAGAATATAAACGGAAATAACTTAAAAACAGATTCCCAAATTATTTCCACAATTCCAGTAAAATATCTTGTAAGAGTCTGCAGTATCTTGTCATTACCCAGGATACAACCACCTGTTGCACATCAAACAGAATATTATTTGCGCCATATATTCTGCAATACACGTTCGATAAATAATGTTTTACGTGTTTGTTGATAAAGCGGAACTAAAAGGAAATACTTAAATTGATACCCGTTGTTGTGATTGTACAAAAAATCTGTCATTCGGTCATTTATGTAATTTATACTTGTGGTAAGTTTCATTAGACAAAATACGGTAAATTGCCACATTTTAAGACCATTCGCTATTAAAACCGTATTCTGACCAAACATTTCATAGCTACATGGTCACCATCATAAAAAAAGGTTTAAATAGTAAATCATTTCCATTACAAGACCACTTTATGATGGTCCGATGGATTGTTCAATTTAGTATGCCCCTTTTCTGTTAACCTCATACGGACATTGTGTGTTACCCTTTGACAATATTTTATAAAAATCAAAAGGAAAACTTGACTTTTCACCTGAGGCGCCCAGACCTCTGACATTTTTTACCCAATACTCCAACCTTACTTGTATAAACGGTGTTATTAATCAAAGCGCTGAAGGCCTGGGGGCTATAGGTTAACTCCCCGAAAAACAACTTTTGACCTACGTGTTTTGTGCTGAACCTTACCTAAAGTGCGGGTCGAAATGAGCAGAGGACGAAATTCAATATATGACACAGAATGAATGATTCACAAATATATGGGTGGCAGGGAGGTTTGTTTTATTATAAAACGTACGTTAAATGAAAAATATTCACATAGTCAACATTATAAATTGTTTAAACCAATAAA
>JAUMHA010364606.1:0-13888 GCA_032359765.1 Saxidomus gigantea | reverse complement strand
TTTAGGGGTCTTAATTCACATAGATATGCCTACATCTTATTTGTTAACAACAGATAGGACAGAACTGATCATCACATTCATAATGAACCTTCAACACATGAAATTAACCGGGCAAAAAGAAAAAATCTAATCTGAAACCTCACACATTTTTTTATGTCTTCCATTTTGAAATATAGATTACGACACGGGAGTAAGCGAAATATTTTAATTAATCGTTTCTTAGAAACAACAATAATAATCATTTATCCTGTCATTTAGCTACAATAAAATAAACATTTTATTAGACAAATGATGTCATATGGATTTTCTTATTAAAAAAGCAACAGGACATTTAGTTATCAGTCATTATTTCGTTTAAAAATAAAATGTCAAGCGTTCAATTACCCTGACTTCGTTGTTTACATTGACAACCGAAGAAAGAAGTCAGTAGGTAAAAAAACTGTGAAAAATGTCGCGTCCAAAATATTTCACACCAAATGAAGTTGCGATACATAATACAGTTGATGATTTGTGGGTCTCTTTTCTGGGAAAGGTGTACAATTTGACACCTCTCTGTGAAAAATACCAAGGTAAGTGAATCCATGGAGGCAAGAATTTAAAACAAGTCTGTTTAAATTGTTTTTGAAATGTGATGAGGAACAACAGGAAGACGTTTTAGGCAGAGCATTTTGTGCAGAATGAAATTAAATAGGTGATAGACTCCGGGGCATTCTTACCTTCTTTTATAGAGGCCGGTATAGGGAATCTCAGTTCCCAACTAAAATTTGTTGTTTAAATTGCAGTTTTCCCCAAACTGTGACCTTAGTCTTTACACCAGGATTTAAATGTCCCATTCAGCTACTAATCACTTAAATTTTCTCCAAATTGAGGGGCTACGATGCCTTCTCAGAACTTGGAAAAATGTTCTTCTTTAAAGGGGCTCTTTAATAATTGTTGTTTTTATATGTCTTTGATATCAATAGTTTAGTCTAAATCTGTTTTACTGTGATGTCATTAGAGCAGGGACGCATAGCAAATTATGTATCAGCTGCCATATTACCCGTATTTACTTGAATTAAAATAAGAAGTTCTATAAGTCTTCAATCTTCTAGCAAAAAATTTTCTTCATAATTATTCCCAAAACTTGAGATCTAAGAGAAGGAGACTGTTTAGCAATACTGGTCTTGTAATCAAAAATTAACAATCAAGTCTTGATCTTTCAGATGCATTGACTTGTTTGGGTAATTGCATGCACCCTGACTGATAACAATAACAGATTAATTCACATAATAATGCTGTAATAATTGTGAGTGCTAATTAATTCACCCTCCGGTTATGAATTTTAGTATCAGTATAAATAATCATTTTACGAATCATGCAGTTGCACAAGTTGTTTAGCCCTGTGATTGCAAAGTAATATCAATCTGTTTTCAGGTGATGTTTTGTTAAAACCTATAGTGCAAGCTGCCGGCAAGGATATCTCACACTGGTTTGACAGAAAAACAAAAGATGTAAGTCACTAAAAGAAAAATACTGAAGAAATTAAACTCAGGAAAAAGTTATAAACATGACAGTACTAACTGAAGAAACTCTTAATTGTACAAGGTATTTATTTTAGCCAGTTGGTGAAGGCATGACAGCCTGTAAAAATATTATAGCTTATAAATACTTGGTGAAATGAGTAAATGTACTGAGTTAGTATTATCTCATTTTGCTGCTTTTGACTGACCCGGAAGTTCACTATTAGGGTACAAGAACTTTAATAATGATCATCATTCCATAAATGCCCTCTGAGACGGAATTGAGCAGAGCCAGAGATTTTGAACTTTTAAGTTCTGTATTAAAAACTAAGTATCTTTATATTAACAATTTTTCTCCTCTAACGACTGCTTTACAAGCATTATATATACTAAGATTTATTTCAGAAGCGAGTCTGGTTGACTTTTAATAACAGGTGTATTTATCATTACAGCAATAATGGTCTTTCAATGCAAGAATAAATTATTCTTTCCTGATAATAATCTTTTATATATGTCAGATCTTTCATCATTTGCATACAATGAAAATTATGTTTAAGATCTAGGAGATGACATGATCTTGTTTTACCAAAGCACAAAACTAATTACATGAGGGATACATTCATGTATCATAGTAGTCATATTTGGAACTCTTTACCCTTGTATAATTATGAGAGAGATAAAATAATTGAACTCATTTAAATTTAACTTAAAGATAGTTTTATTACATTAATTTTTTATCAATTTTCATAAATATATAAATGTGTTGGATGTGTGATAGAATCTGATGTCTGCAAGATGAATGCTATGTATGTTAATTTAATGTTTTAAATTTTGACTTTTATTCCACTTGCATGAATGTGTTGTTTGTAACTGTCAATACAATTTCATGAATCCCAGAATGATTGTGAGTCTGAGATATGTGAGGTATGTGCTATTTTATGTATGTTTTAAAATGTTACTTAATATGTGCCTTTTTATACCCCCCGAAACAAAGTTTAAGGTGGGGTACATACTGGATTCAGCTTTTCTGTACGTCGGTCTTTCTGTGGACACTAAATCTCCAACAGCCCTGGTCAGAACTTAATGATATTTCACAGAAGTGATAAGTTCAATGCCTATTTGTGCATGGTCACTAGGTCAAAGGTCAAGGGGCTGGAGAAAGTAAAATCTTGTGGATGCTGAATTTCCAAAACCCTTCTTTAGAATTGAATGATACTTATCAGAAGTGATAAGTAAAATATGCATGGTCTATGTTTTGGGTCAAAAGGTCAAAGGTCACACAGGCTCGAGATAGTCATAACGCTAATAAAATCTCCTAAACTCCTGGTCAGAATTTAGTGATACAAGTACTTCACAGTTCTAAGTGATAAGTACAGTCGCTAGTTGTGCATGATTCATGTTTCAGGCCACTAGGTCAAAGGTCACAGGAGCTTGAGATAGTAGAATTTTGTGTGCTTTTGATTTCCAAAACCCCTCAGGTCACAATTCAATGATATTTTACAGAAGTAATAAGTTCCATGCCTAGTTGTGGTCAAAGGTCAAGGTAGCAGGGGCACCAAATAGTAGATTCTTGTGTGCTCTTAATCTCCTAAACCCCTAGCTGGTTAGAATTTAATGATATTTCACAGAAGTGATAAGTACCATGCCTAGTTGTGCATGGTGACCATGGTCCATGTTTAGGGTAACTGGTCAAGGTCACAGGGGCTCGACATAATAAAATCTTGTGCGCTTTAAATCTCCAAAACCCCTGGTCAGAATTTAATTATACATGTGCTTCACAGCTAAGTGATAGGTACCATGCCTCAAGTTGTGCAGGTTCAATAATTAAAGCATCAAATGTTACATATACTTTTTATACAGTGTCAGTAACTGTTGGGTGTTTGGGGGGTATTCATCACCTTCAGTGACAGTTCTATGTTCTTCTGTTTTTTGTTTCTGAAATTATTGTTTCATTTGCTGTTTGAAGGCCTGACATTGTAAGTAAGTGTAATGTCTGCTTACCTTCTTGAAATAAAGAACTTAGTATTATTATGGAAAATGCAATTTAAGATATAAAAGAAAATAAAGTCTATTTTTTATGTAAGACCTCAAAGTGATACATTTAGATGTGCGAGAGAGGAATTTACCTGAAAAGAATCAGTTTGACGGCTTTCCAGATTATATTACTATTTAAAATAATACTGACATGGACTGATTTTATTAGAAATGTATTTCTCAAAGTTCCCTGAAGCAAAATATAAATTATCAAATTAAACAATGTAGACAATACTATTCAAATGTGTATCATGTGTCTTTATTTTAACAGATACGTACACATGTGGATCCACAAACAGGCTGTGAAATCCCTTACTGCCCAAATGGTAGGTTTGTTCATATTCCGCCACCTTACCCTTACGCTGATTGGGCCAATGATTTTGGTCGCCCATGGTGGAAAGATGACGGCTACCTTGTAGGCATTCTTTCAAAGAAGACCAGAAATATCAAAATTATCAACACTTTGACGTCACAAGAACAGGTCATTGAGGTAATTTTTGTTGGTTTTCATTTGATTTTAAAAACCATTTCCAAGAGTCATGCACACTGTGAGTTTGATATGTTTTAGTCTGAGTTTGACCCTGAGCTATATACGACCTTTATGTTTTCCTTGGTTTTTACCTTTGTTAAACAATAAGCTAAAAGTACATTCACAGCTAAAATTTACTGTGCTCGAAATTGTATTATAATAGTGGTTCTGTTTTTTAAAGTTGAAATTATAAGTGCTTATAATAATTTATTTAAACCAGTAATTCTGTGCAAGTACATTGTACCATATTTCCGCCCCCGCCCCCACCCTCACCCCCAAGTCTTTTTCTGTAAACAATAAAAGTTCATGCCAACAAAAATTGTATAGATGTATTTACGTACTCTTTTTTTACTTGATTTTGCATTATGAAATTTCAGGTATGTTCAGAGGAAATAATGACAGAAATCCAGGAGCGATACTTGAAGTATAACGCACACGCTGCTAGCTACACATGGAAATATGACGGTAGAAACCTGGACATGAATCGAAACCTCGAGGAAAACAGTATACAGGATGACGATGAGGACTTTTACAAACTGAGCATGAATGATGACACATACTTACAATCAGTGCATTTATACTTTAACGATGATCTTACAGAAGCCTAGTTGTTGTGCATTATTGAAATACTAAAACAAAAACACTGTAGTGGATAAAGATTAAGATCAGAAATAATTGCAATTTTTCTGCAAATAAAAGTTGTTTCTACACGGTGTACAATTTAATTGCTGTTTGTGAGTCACACATGAAAATAAAGTTATAATGGTAAATGTAAATAAAAAATTCTGAAATGCAGCTCTGTTACATAACTTATGTATTGGACTAAGTGGTGACAATTAAGTTACACAAGCCAAAAAAAACACCTTTGAAATATTTCATAATGAAGTTTTCTGTCTAAGATT
Organism: Saxidomus gigantea; assembly: GCA_032359765.1. Taxonomy (NCBI): domain Eukaryota; kingdom Metazoa; phylum Mollusca; class Bivalvia; order Venerida; family Veneridae; genus Saxidomus; species Saxidomus gigantea. Next base: position 8,924 of record JAUMHA010364606.1, on the reverse strand, counting down.
TAAACAGATATTTTCATTCTGTGTATGTCTGATTTCACTTCCATCTGGAATTGGTAAATTATTTAATAAGTAATGTGTAAAATTACTTAAACAAAATGACAGCATTCAATAGGTTTAAAAGTGGACACTAATGCTTTCAGTTGCATTAATTGCCGTGTTAATAATGTGTTTCACTGTTGAAATATGGTTCAAATTTTGTTTAACGCGTCTTTTAGTTGGTGGCCACTTAAAAGTCTAATTCACTTATCCTTACTGGACTAATTATCTTCGCTACATAGAGTTTTCTCTACTTTTACTAAAAGAATTGATATACTAGCTGTTGCAATGTATTTGCAAAAAGGCAAATTACTGACTTTATGCATGTAACTTCATGGGCATACAATTTTGTGGACTTTTACTTACATGCCATTTCAGTTATTCAAGGATTTCTTTTGTTTATAGAAATGTTATTGTTGGACATTTTGTCATTAACCCATCTTTGCCATGGAGTCCACAGAATTAGTACCCCTAGAAAAATCAATGGTTTTACAGTATACTACATAAGATTGAAGAAGGTAGATGAAATGAAGGTAGATGTATTTCATTTGACACTTTTCACATCATAACTGAGTCTGACTGTAAGTATATAAGCAGGTGTATTAAAAATTCTACTGTTCATGGCTTTATTTTTTTGTTTCAGTTGTTTCATTGGCAACTCAGGTTTGAGTCAAATGAACAATGCTGTGTAGAGAAAGATGTTTGGTGTGAAAACATGCCATAAGTGCTGTACAAATATATTTTTAGAATACATTTTTACATACAAAATAAACTGTTTCATGGCTTTAAAATTATGTTTCAGACATAAAGGGAGATATTTAAAAAAATGTGGTCAGCTAGAGTTATGATTCTAAAGTCCTTGCAGTCACTCTTAATATTTCTCAATCACTATGTGAAATACATATATCAACTCAATCCCTCACACAGTTTTCAAATTATACTTTAAATTTAAGACAACATATTCCATAATTTGATAATTTTATATCTTGGTAAATAAATCTACCTGAAGAATTCACTCAGCCCAACAATGCATTTTTATGTTAACATTTCTTTTTTTTTTCCAATATAAAAATTGTTTTTTTTTATACTTTCTTCTCCATCCCCCATAAGTCATTTCATAAAGACAATTTTATACTTGTAATTCGTAACTAGTACTGTACGTAGTGAAGTACATTATAATATCACTCTCTCGGACTACACTCAGCACTATACAATGAAGGAATTTCGTTTGCTCAGTCTAGCATCATTAATGCTCAATCCAGGAGGTTGCGGGTAAGAGTCCCACTGGAGTCACAACCATACCTTCTCGTATGACACATGTACTGTTTTTCCAGGAAGCGGACGCGAGGGTTCCTCCATAAAGCTTCAAGCTTTCTTCGCAAATTACTGTTTTTCTGTTCAAAGAATTAAAGAGTTGTTTCAAACAGAAAAACAGTCATAAATACTTATTATTCCCAGTGAGGAATATTTGAAAGAATTTATTGTAAAATAAATTAGATAAAACGTAGTTCAAATGTTTGTCATTTAGACAAAATTACTCAGCCTTACAGTTTCACTTTCTTCAATATAAATTTAGACTGTTGAGATGAGCATTGAATGAGACTTATTTTCTTTGATATAGAAAAACTCCAGACTGGACCTGTGTCTATAAATTGTACTGTGCTGCTATAAAATCATTACTCATGAAACCATATAACATGTATTAAAGTCTGTTTTTTACTGTTATTGCTATTTTACTTGTACACTTACGAATTGAATGTATCCATGGGCATATTCCCATTATGAGACTGAAGTCATTTTTCTCATGCACTTTTAGTGTTATATGTGTGTGTATGTTTTTTGGGGGGTTTTTTTGCTGCGCTTTCATTCATAAATTTCATGGTCAATGAGTTTTAGTACAATGAATTGTGGGTAATCCTTTTATAGTATTTGAAGGACCATGTGAGTAATGCGGTCGTATATAAACACTAGGCGTAGCTAAAATGAGACAATTTTTACGCAATACCAATAAGTCTTACCTCCACTAAATTAATCGAAAATAAATATACAATTATTTGATAAGTTGGTAATGCTAATAAGATTTTATCATCAGACAACCATGTACCAGATTTATATTAATGTATTATGTATAATGTTTTCTTGTTATTTTCCCAAGCTGTGTTCTGTAAAACACCTGAGAGAAATAAAAGAAATGACTTGATCTATTCTGTTCTGTTCAAGGCAGACATAATTTTTTGGCTTTTTCAAATAATGAGACTTTGTAAAACCTATTATGGACATTACTAAACTCAATTGCTTTTTGTTACACAAGCGTATCTTGCTAATTAATTTTACATTTGATTATGTTACAGGGCTCAGGTGTGAAAGTTTCAATTTACTAAGAAGAAAACATTAATCTGCAAATATACACTGTCATTTTTCAGCAATAAACAGTGCTGAAGAATTATTTACGACAGCTTTCCTCATAAAATATGCAATTTGTAAACTGTCTATTTGTTAATAACTTGTGATAAATCATAAACTTGAAGAATGAAAACTTTAGATAGAATCTAATTGGCATTAGAAAAATGATTTAATACATATAAGTGCTCACAGTTTTGTCAGATTTAAGCATTAGAAAATTTATTTAAATTACAAAACATGAAAATAAAACCATAGGTGATTTACGTTACCAAGTAAACTTCAAACAAAAACCTGGATTTTAAGCTTGTTGCACAAAATAATTTATTACTCTAATCAATTTGAGTTTATACCATCTGTGGTAATGGAGTGCCCACAATTTGCACTTTCGGAGGTTGAACTACTGATGCATTTTTTTTTAAGTAAAAAATAAAACGAGTAACAAATTAGCAATAGTAATGAAAGATAGTAGAATTTGTCATATTAAAATTAATTAAAATTTAATATGTACCAGTATATATTATAACTCGGATTTTAATGTTTGGGGAATGCAGTGATACAAACAAAATATATAAAGGCGATATATACCGAACTGTACTGTTTGTGTTGCCATGGAAACTGGAATTCCAAAACAACTAAGTACCAAGAAAACCATTGCTTCTGAGCTTCATGAAACTAAACAAGAGGGCCATTGGCCCTTTATCGCTCAACCAAGTAAACAGAGAACATCATTCTGCACCCTATGATTATACCCACCCGACTTGTGTAGCATATAAAGATCTATGGTATAAAAGCTATGTACAAGACAGACATATCTAATATCCTACAACGAAAAATTTAAACAAACAATTTAAAATTTTCATAAAGTTAAAGCTTATACCGTTATATAGAAAACAACCCAACCCCACTGGGTCCTTTTTAAGGAATCATTTTTTAAGTTAGAAACATCAAGAATTTTATATAAGAATCCAAAATGATATACATTTAGTAATCCATTCAAATCCTGTGAACCAAAAGCATTACTCGTACATCAAAATGCAATGCGAGACATCAGATTGTTTCCATGATGATGTTGCATCAACAGCATCGGTTAGGTGCATTTTGTTTTATAACATTTAAGCACTTTACCTCACGAAATGCAAAATACGGTATAATTTCTTTAAAATTTAAGAAAATGAGTTATAAAAGGTTCTTGTTCTGTATCATTTCTCAATTACATTTGTGACTTTTGTCTTCATGACAAGTTTTGCATGAAAATACGTTCTTAAGTTTATTATTAGTTCTAATATTGTGTGGAAAGGGATCATTGGAGATGAATGAGGAAATTATCTGCAACGGGTGTCCTACACATTCCTCTGTATTGTCTTGCTTTCCTATCTGCATGAAAATTAATTTACACTCAATATTTTTATTCTTGATTGCTAAACAAGTTCTTACAACCTCTATTAATTGCTCTTGAGATTCATTCCAGATGATATCAACTTTCGAAGAGGCAGTGCGGAATTGTTTGTTTCTTGCCTAAGGACACTACATGTACCAACATGGCTAAGGTTAGGATCGAACCCGAGACCCTTCAATTCCGAGGCGAACGTGCTACCACTGCGGCTGCATGAAAATTGAGGGCACAATTTTGAACTAAGAGGGTCCTTGATGCTCATACATACCGGTACTGATAATTTCAAACTTTCCCTCATTTTACTGCCAAAGGCAGACACACAGAGCGCTACTTACCATAGAATGGGTAAAGTGAAGCAACCTTGGTGCAGAGGAAGCATGTTCATATCAGAGGGTATCAAATTTTGATACCCACCAGTGCCCAAGGAGTGAAGGTGTTCTAGGCAAGACATAGATTATATACATATATAAATTCCACATTGCCTCTCACTTGGAGGTTAATTTCCACCTGGAGCGAGTCTCGAGAGCGATTAATATCTGTGGTAAGAACTTGTTTTGCTATTGAGATTCAATAGATTAGTGTAAAATAAAATTACAATGGGAAAAGCCATAAAGTTTGATAACAGTACCTTCATCAACTAATACGATTCTAAAACAATGACAATTTGGCATCAAAATATCTCTTGAGTGGCAGAAGCTCACAGAGGGCAAGACATTCAAACACAACAAAACACAATGAATGCTTTGTCAGATTTTATATTTTTCTGTTTTACATTACATTTTGTGATTGTAAATTCAAATGAAGAAAACTGAACTCGACCTTCTGAACTCTTACCCTGTCGGCAGCAAAGGACTCTACCTCCGCAGCCGGCTTAGATCATGATCAGCCTGCATATCTATGCACTCTGATCGTCATTGTTTCCCCACTTTATTATTCAGTCGCTAAATTTTTCACTGATTACCCATTGAACATTCAATGACATTGTCCAACTTGAAAGAGGGACAGATTTTGTTTCAGATACATCAGGGTAAAGGTTAACTGAACATCTTAAGAATACAATAGAATTCAAACATAATCTGACAAAGATAAAAGTCTGTCCAATATCTTTATCAGAATGAAGAATACAAATTCTAGACTCGTGTCAATTGACTATAACCTGAACCAGTCTTTTGTTCATTAAATAACAAATTTTCCTGCACACATCTTGCACTATCTGACAAATTTCTTCAAATGTTTAAATGCAGAATGATTTATAAGAAAAAGCATGACAAAATGAGACATGTAACAGGCACAAAAAGCAACAAAGATAAACATAACTCTTGCTCCTGTATCACAAAACAACCCCAAAGTTAATTTCATCATCCGATAGGAAACGTGTAAATATTACTTAAAGAGACCTTTACATGCAATACTCCATCACATTTTCTTCCTAATACAAATATACTTTTTATTCAAATGTTTTGAACTTGCTGTTTTACGTTAATCAGAACAGCAGAGGAGTGAATAAAGTCCTTGTTTTATCAATTTCATGTTGGAAAATTGAAAACTGATTCCAAGGACATCGCCTGCAGACACATTCAGCATGAACTACCATTTTACTGATTGATTCAAATCCTTTATTACAGGACTTTCCTCCATATTTTTTTGCTCCACAGAAAAAAACAAGATATTGAATTCATATATTAACGCAGTACTAAATGGTATGAATAGCTTCTAATTTTTCAGGTGCCCAAGACAGATAAGAATGTTCTACATTACTTGAATGATATTATGATTTTTGATCTATGTCTCTTGTATAGATATCTCACACTGTATCTTGTGTCATTTACATATTTCTACCAAACTTATAGTTTAAATATACAATATATCGTCTTAATTAAACAAGAAGTATTTTGGAGTATCTTCCATAAACATGTTACATCTCTCTATGATATTCTGACATTTCGTGCACACAAGGAATTATGGGTAAAATCTTATAAATGTTGTTTAATCTATTTTTGGAAGTTCCTTTCTTACAAATGGGAATAATCATTACAATCATCAAAAGTCTTGGTCTCACAAAAACAAAATGTATACTTCACTCTGAAACTGCAGTGGGAATACTGAACTAACCATTTTCTGAAACCAGTCTAAAATTTCTGCATTTTGATTGGCTAAAGTAAATCAATTTAAAAAGCTGATCAATCAGAAGGCAGAAAATTTAGACTGGTACAAGGAAATATTTTGGACTGGTTCATTTGTGATACAGATGCTAGAATTCAACATAATGTAAAATCACTATGGACCAAGGCAGATGAAATTAGTCCGCAAAAAAATGTTTACTGTGAATGCATTTATATACCCTTGGCCAAGAAATTTTGTTGCTGTAAATAAAATTGTAATTTCTGAGCATATAAATTCATGGCACTATTATTCTAAATCTAAACAAAAGACAAAAATGGTATTCATGGGGATCAAAATTTCGTTGATAACTTCACCCACAAAATTTAATTTTAGTGTCATCCCAAAAAAGGCTTTTTTTTTAACAGTACAGTAGTGATACAGAAAACAGTTTTCCTTGTTAAAGAATTCTTAAATTAAGTGTTTAAGCTTTTTTTACTTGATTGTTATAAAGCTTTCAGTCTATATAATAATTATATAAATATACACAAATCTGAGGCAGTTAACTAAACATGTATAAACAATTCATCTGCATGTTGCCTGCTTCCACAGTCATCATAATTACGTTATCCACCCATCCATCCATCCATCCTTCCTTCCATCACTCAATGTAAAATGAAAGAAAAACATCGGACAAACATTGCTATATAAAGTTGATCACATTTTACAACAAAATATGCCAGCATAGAAACAAAAATCTATTTTTTCAGCACAAATCTAACCTTTGAAAGGTTCAAGCTTCTGTAAACCAATTGATTTCGCCAACAACTTACTTTTTCCCATATTCACAGAAGTCAGTTTATCCAAAAAATCTATAAATACATTAGTAAATGATATCTTCCTGCAGGAATTGTGTATTTATTTCTGGTATCCCGTTGTTCATGAAAGAAAGCTTGATTTAAGAAGAAAACATTTAAATTAATTGTCTTTAATCAGCAAAACCCTGAAAATAACTGGTGGGAAAATTAGAATTAATTTATCCTTGCCGATGTTTAAAGCTGCTTGTTCTCAGATTTTGGTGAAAAAAAAATTCTAGTAACTGTCTGAAATTAACATATTTCGGAACGAATCATCAAATAAAATAGGTTCCAGTATAACTTCCTGTTACGTATTTCTATTATTTCTTTAAATTTTATGCTACCAAATTATAAATAGATGTACCAAACACTTTTGAAATTTCACTACCAACATATTAGTGTAGCGGTGTCATAAAACCAAGCTCATCAATATTTTCAAAAGATTTTCTCAAACTGCCAAGTATCAGGGCTCGTATATACTTGTATGTTATATACGGACCCTGTAAGTATGTAGATTTTTACTAGTGTTGTTGATTCTAGCCAGTACGGTTACATTTTATGTTAACTTTTTGTATATCATTTTTTAGAGAATTTTTTTTTACCAGAAACTGTGAACGAGCAGCTATAACATACCATACTGTACATGCATTTTATATCAATAAACATTGTTTTAACAAGAAATCAATTGGTTCACAGTACTTTTTGAGAATTTACAATTCAATATTTTGGAAGTTATAACTGACTAAGATTAAAGTTAACAGTGTCAAACACCTCCCAAAATATATATATGTACAGATGGCATTACATTTAACATAATGCCAACACTTTTCAGGCAATAATCTTATTTAAATTGTATACAGTAAATTTTATAAACCATTTTAATACAAATGCCCAGTATTCACTATCACAACTTTGAAATATATGTATACCGGAACCTGAATTGAGCTTATTTCAAGATTTTATCAGAAAATATTGTGCTGTTGGACTGATCACAAACAGCTGTATTAATTTTCTGTATCTATTCATTTTAAAGAGGCACTCCATAAAACTGGTGACAAATTAAATAATAGAATATTTGCAAGTATAATTACTTAACCTCAAAGTTTTAAGTAATACATTCCAGCTATAATTGGTAAGTCAGCACTTTAAAATATGCTGCAGTACCGTAAACCATTCAATAATCTATGTAAAGTTGTTGTACAATTCATGGGTGGATAGCAATTTATTACAGAAGGTCTATATATAGATTATTTATAGTAAAATGAGACATTTCTTGATATACTTTCTCCTTTAAAATGTTTTTTTTTATCTATCATTTTACATTGAACTTAATTAAAGGCATTATTTATATTTGGAGAATATAATCTGCTAAATGTAGGGAGTGCCCCTTTAATAGAAGTATGATATGTCTATCGTTCTTTCCATAAACATGTATATTCTTTTACACAACAGACATACTTCTGTGTGTAAAAGTTACAGTAAAACACAAGCATGTCAATACATCAATGACAAGCATACAGTCAAACCTGTGTTAAAGACCACCTTCAAATAAAGACCAGCAGGGAGATCAGTGCACTATTCATCTATAGTAGAAACACCTATGAACTAAGACCACCTGCAAACAAAGACAAAAGTTGCAGCTTCCCAGCAGTGGTCTTTGTTTACAGGTTTGACTGTACTTACATATGACACATGTCACATTACATGTATTGTACAATTGCTTTTTTTTACTCAAAAGTCTATTTTCAGTTAGGTAAAAACTTCCCTTAATTGAAATGAATTGATTCAGAAAATGAACATTCCTGTTTGCAGTCGATCTATAAGCACAGTAGCTAACTGAAGTGTTTTAAGAAATTACGGAAAAAATAATGTAAGCAAAGTGCATGTTTACATGAACATCTCTTTCAGGCTCATCAAATGCATACCCTAAAAGTGAAGTTCATATTAACAGGTATACAGAGTTAACAATTATTACTTTTCAAAATTTTGCACTCTTGTCAACATTCTGTTGCCTAGAAACACATCTATTTATGTATAAATAATAAACAACAACAAACGGTAAACTTACGCAGAAAATATTTCACTCACAACAACCTATATAATTGACTTATTTACAAAGACATCAACAGTGTAAC
>JAUMHA010364595.1:0-13889 GCA_032359765.1 Saxidomus gigantea | reverse complement strand
AAATAGTAAATTGTAAAAATTTTAAAAACTTTCACCGTCTACTTTTTTTTGTTATTTTCTGAAATGCCAAAATTCGTCGAGCAGAAAAATGCCGTTTCTGACGTATTTCTGTACGTTTTCGAAGGAAATGTAATTTTTGATAAAGGGTTATAGTTTGCACACCGATTGATAGAATATTTTTCAAGTAGTATAGCAAACTTTTTAAAATAAGAGTCGGTCCACAAATGACAAAATAAAATAACATTAACCACATGTATGTTTCCGGTACGCTGTCGCCAGATCGCGTTGTTTAATGACGTCACGTGACGTCATGTGAATAAAAATGTTACCATGCAACGCAGATGGGCACGATATACGCATGTACCAAACGTCAAACAAATGTGACAACTTTTAATTTTGCTGACGAAAGGTACTGACCTACTTTAAGCGATAGTTTAGTTCCTAAAGTAACGGAGTATATTTTCCAAGCTATGGCTTCCTGTGCTCCACCTACGACGAGCCTCGTAAATTGAAAGATATCATTATTATGCTCAGTAGCTTTTATTGCAACTGAATTTGAACACAAGCTCCCCTGAAATAAGTACCAATTTTAACGAACGTTATACAGTTTATCAGCTCCGGAAATCGCTTCTTTCTCGTTTATTATTTCATCCTTAACATTCTAACTAAGAAGAATGAGAAATGCATAACAAAAAACATTGTTCGGGTTTGGACACAAAAACGTTTTGCATAGACAATATAGGTTGTGCGGTCAATCGTTTTTTGCTCAACCTTTCGAAGAAAGGTTTTAAGTATAAACTCAAGTTTAAAATGAGAGTTAGAACCTGGGAGAACGCGCAATCACCCCACTAAAGAACTATTATTTCCAAATGGTTACACAGATGCTTGGAGTATGGACTCGCCACCCAATCTATACTTGTCCCATGTTGTACGGAACGTATATAAATACAAGATTTGAAACAACTGAAAACTCCAATCGCATATTTAAGGCATTTGTGTAAATAAGGAATAACTAACGGGTTTTTCCGATGCAAAACAATATCCTGTATAAAATCCAACTCCAAATTGCATCGAATTCGGTTGAATTGAGAGAATTTCGAGGAAAAACATTTCTGTCACTTGCGCACAAATCAGATTTAGTATATACATGAAAGTATAAAAATAGGTTTACCTACAAGCTTTCGAATAGTCGAGCGTGCTGTCATGAGACAGCTCTTTTTACAGATGGTTCTTGTTTAATCTAATTTATCGCATACTGCTTTTCGACTGCAAAAACTGCCGTTTGCCGTGTTTAGTGGCCAATATTTTGTTCCCAACATTTCGTACCAGTTCAAAATTACCCTTCACAATGACCATCATAATTCAAAAAAAAGACATTAATCACTGAGCTATACTACTTGGATAATGATTATTGCCAAAGTTAAAACCAAAACATATGACTCTATATCACATTTTTATTCAATTGAATATAGAGAAAGTCAATATACTTGTCAAAGTTTTTTGATAGGTATATTTAAATTCATATCTTCCACTAACTCAATATTTATTTTTTCAAAGTATCTAGTGTGTTTTCAGCATTTTTTTTATCGTTACTCCATATGGAAACTTTGAAAGGTAATATATCTTTAAAATACTGGTACTAACACAGTGTGTAATGAATAAATGAATAATGAGGCCAAAAAAACCTGATTATATTCTATCTATTTTCCGTGAGACCTGTCTCTTACGTTTAGATACTACCGCAGTCTTGAAAACTATTGCAACAATATATCACACGATTCTGTCTACATCACAAATTTGTAACATAATTTTGAGAGGTAGAAATGTGAGACACATATCAATATATCATCAGCAACAAAAAAATCAAGTAGTGTGCATATATAGCCCCAAATTACGAGAAATTTGAAAAGTAGACAATTTAAGATGTTTAATATTTCCATCACTATTTTAAGACACAGTAACGTGTCTAATTTACTAAACGCCAACTTTAAAAGTCAACTTAAACTTTAAAAAGTTAGTTTCAACTTGACACAAGAATCAACACGGCCCACTTTTCTCAGATGTCAGAAATACAATATCACATATTCTGCAAACAAATACATGTATACCCAAAAACATAACTTGAAAACGTGTAAAACTGTACAACATCGTTACGAAGGGGAGGCAACTAACTCCGGTTCATTACGGAATTTGTCGAAACTTTGAAAGCAGATAAAATCACAAACTCAACACAGCGATTTGATTGGGTGAGCTCCACTATCAAATAATACCAGATGATGATGGAAAATGTCACATGACGGCATAACAATTATTATATATCAAAATTACTATTTTGAATTTATTTCTTGTATGGACAGTTATATTTTTTATTAAAATTAAACCTACTGCAAAAGCATTACAAAAAAAAAATCGAAAATTCAATTGTAAATTTTTCGATTTTTAAACAAAATCTTATTGAAACGTAGCTACTGTATAGTGTAAGGTACAGTAGCTGGTGCGGTGAGTTGGTGAAAATGAATGGGAACAAAGAGGTCTTCAACTGCGTTCGCAAATGACGAGTGTCTAGATGATAAACGATATTATTTCATCACAGTAGCACCATCATCAAAATCTTTACATAATACAATCGGAATATTCAGTAAAAGATTCGTAATTACAGATTAGTAAAATGATTATTAAGATTAATCAACATTTCAAAAGCTGTAGTTTAAAATTCAGTCCTTTGCAACATTGCCAAGAATGATCACTTCTATAGGGATAAATATTTCAATAGGACGAAAATGTGTCAATGTAACATGATACTTGTTGTATTTAAATTTGCAAATAATTCCAAGTAACCATTAGTCTGTACTATAAATTATATTCAAATACATAATGAGGCTTAAATGATTGGTATTGGCTTTCTATTTAGTTAATATATTTCTTCTATTGTGTAACGTGCTGTGCTTAGTTATTTAATCATTGCATAAGCAGCAAGCCCAAAAGATCACGGACAAGATCAAACTGTATGCATGCCTACTTCGTTTATTTCTCTCTCTATAGACAGCTTATAGTCCCGGCCGACCTACCGAAGCCCTGGGCCAGACTGCCAAGACTCATGTTTATTTCTTTGAGAAAGATGCCAAGAAGTCGATCTGTCCTTCTTTAGTTTCCTTGGTGTTGATGTTAACAGCTCGGACCGTAAACTCGGCTTCCCCAACAACAAGCTCTTGAATAATTATAGAGAGTGGCGGCCACCCAGTTAGCGGTGGTGGAATCAACATTAGACCGATAAGCTCACAGCCGTATTCTTCCTCTGAATACTTCGGATCTGTTTCCTCGGATCTATACACATCAGCGACGAGTGGCATATATCTTTTTAACAGGCTTTCAATACTCGACATATCATTCGCGGATCGGTGTAACATGGGAATACCAAAATGGTCTCCAACTTTAAGGACGTCACCTTTCGTAACTAATTTTATAAAGACAGAACCACACATCTCGACACCGTTCTGAATTTTTTTCAACTTCTCCGGATGAACACCAGCAATGAATTTCTGGGCAGCAGAGAATCCGTACGTAAATCGGGCAATACGCTCAGTTATCGTTTTAGGATTGCGGCCTGCAGTTACTGCCCCTTTCAGTACCGCGAGGGATGGATCAACGGGTACAGTAATTCTGACTCCAGGAACTTTCTGTTTAATGACATCTTGAACGTATGCTGATTCCGAGAAGCCACCAACCATGAGTAAGGTATTTATTTCTCCTAATTCATCATCTTCACGCATTTTATTAATGAAACTGACGATGCCGTCTGTTGCTTTTGAGAAGAACGATTTCATAATGTCTTTTCCAATGCACAGCTTATCCGCCGTGAGCTTCAAATTCCCTTCCCCATATACTTCAGAAGCTTTTCTGATCTTTTTTTCCAGTGATTCTTCACTCAACTCCTCAAGTATATCTGTGAGTGTCCCTTTTGGGATTTTTATTCTGATCATATCAGATGTATCTGGGCTAAAATTTCTTTTCTTTGTCTCAAATTGCAGTTGGATATCTATAACGATATCTGCATAATCTTCTCTTAGACTCTTGATAACTTTTGTTCCAAATATCTGTTCCAGAAAGACGAAAAATTCCATGTCAACCAAAATTCCGCCTATTGCATCCCCGTCGGCTCGGTGTATTTCTTTCAGGTTTCTGTCAGGCAAAATTTCGTGCACACACAGATCTGCTGTCCCACCTGAACAAAGAAATATCGTTTGAAAGTTACAACCACTGTGACATTAGCATTCAAAATTGTCATCATAAGTCCAAGAGAGACACTTAGCAATGATTTATATTCTTTAATTATGCATATTACCTAAATATATTAATCTGAAAAACAGTTTTATTTCTGCTTGATGTAGTTAAAGAAGCTAGAATTAATAGTATAAACGGATATCGAAAATACGAGGTCCCTAAAAACACAACGTCACCAGCAACTCCGCCGAAACAAGTAGTTCGAAGCCGAACAAATAGTACGAAGCGGAGTAATGTCTTTGCCAAACAGATCATGTGATGCATACTGAACAAAAAAAGAAACTTCCGATTTCTATACATACATTTTTAATGTTATAAAAAGAAATCAACATGTCCAATGCCCTACATATGTTCGGGCGAACGATTATGTGTCAAATAAAAGCAATTGCAATTGGATTGTACGCATTACACAAAAAGAAAATGTTAAAATCGATTTTCTCGTGCATGTACGGACCAGTATAATCCGTGTTAATAAAATCAAACCTTTCAGTCTGATTTTATAAACTATGTTGTTAATAGGAAAAAGACGTTGAAAACAATTGTTTTTATTAAGTTTTCTTCCTTTTTGATATGCCAAGAATCCCACCGAATTTACGTGTCCGTGGCATCGGCATGCTTAATGCTGGTATGGCGACGAATGAGGTTGCTGGGGCAGTTCTAGTCGTGCAAATTGCCACTGCCACTGCTGCTAACACCCCTGGTACACATAACAACCGAATATCTGCCCAAATTGTACGCAATGGTCTGCGCGAGGGTGGTCTACGTGGACGTCGTCCTTACGTTTGTTGTGTATTGACGCGACGTCACTGCGTAGTTGTGTTAATCCGGCACGTACACACCATCGCTGGATAAGGCAACAATGGAATAGCGTTCTCTTCTCCGACAATTCGAGATTTTCCATTCATCGAATTGATGGCAGAGTTCGAACACCTGTGGGATAATTTGGACCAGTGTGTTAGACGTCGCCCTATTCCACCTTTTAACATCAATGAACTTACACAAGCCTTAATCCAGGAGTGGAACAACATTCCACAGGCCGAAATGAACACCCTTGTCGGTTCTATGCGCCAACGATGCCCGGCAGCTCTGGATGCTGAAGGTGGCCATACCCGGTATGAATGTGTCAAAACGGTATACGACCCCTACCACATTTAATCAACCATTTCATCAGTTTTTCGTGAACGTAGAGCGATAAAATTGTACAAACAAATTCACATTGAAATACTCTTGGAATACATATAAAAATAATTTACCCTTCTTTTCATATTTACGTACATCTGCACTTAACCACAGCGGAAGTTACTTATTTTGTTCAGTATATATCATGTGATGAAACTATTTTTTTAGACGGTTATCATGTTTCCGCTAGAGCGCGTTTTCTGTAGTTCTACGCAGGTCATTTGTCAATGACGCAACAGATTTCTCAGGATGCAATAAAAATGTGTATGCCCAAATTCTACAATAATAACCATATTAAACATATCAAAACGGCGTCGAAACGCAAGACAACTTGTTCCGGTATATGATATGTTTAATTTTGACCCTATTCCGTCGTTGTTGTCTCGTTTCTGATGATGAACATTTTGTTACGTTGAATATTTGTGAGTATTTGTTTGTATGTTACCATCATCATGGTGTCATAGACGCTTAACAAGAGATCGCTGACGAACTTAACAATAAAAACAAAAACGTATGTCTGAGTGTTTTTTAAATGATCATGTTGTTGTAATTTCAATTAGACTGCCACTGTAGACATGCAGGGGGTTCAGTGTATCAAAATCTGAAAAGTTGAATGCACATGCACATTTCTCTACGACCTACTGAAGAGAAAATTGACCTTGTAGATGCAGTGAAAAAATGGAATGCATCCAAAGAGAAAAGTTTGTTAGCTAAAATAACTCTTGCCTTTGGTTCATTTCAGTATTTTACTTAGTTGAACATTTCAGTATTGCTTACCTAAATTTAATTTACACATGCCAACACAACCGTCCCACCAGAACGTTCAGAGCTTTGATTTTACTATGAGGATCTGCTGTGGACTAGGTTGGAAAATTGGGTATAGGAAAAACCGAGCGACGAGAGGTTTTGACTTTCCCACTTTCTTGACCTTTTACTTGCAAACCTTATTTTATCTTTTGGCTGAATCTGCGAGAAATCCACTAAATACTATCTTGCGCATTAATTCAAAGCTTTTCTGTTCATTAAATATACATTTCTAAAAGGCATTCCTTGGGTAGGGGTTTGGTAGTTTCACACATGAATTACACTGTGCATGTATTTCTAGCGCTAAAATATATCAGGCCTGATCGCATCCAATAATGTACCTTATAAACGTGGGAAAACATAAAGATATGAATAAAACTCGAAACAGAAATTCTACTCCACTTGACTAATGAGACTTCAACGTTTACAAAAAAAAATGTTTTTGTTTACACAGAGACATCATTTATCAATAGAAACTTTGACGTTATTTATCTTGGAAGAAATTCAGTTGATTTCCGTCATAATTTTTGAGAAAATTGCAACCTGGAATTTCGCTATATCCGGAGTAGTTATAAACGGAGTTTACTGTATTGTGTTTCCGACATCTTCTCGTTATTCATTAAAATACTGCGGGATTGTCTAAATTACCTCCTAGGTCAGCAACGATATATTTTTGTCCTTCTGGAAATGTTTCTATGTCAACTGATTGGTCCATATTCCTAATTTTGCACAGCTTCTGATTATTACAATACAGTGACGCTGCCTCCGGTTCCAGTATTAGTTTGACATCGCCTTCTAGACCAGCCTGCCATAGTTGAATGACAATACTGACAATATTTATAATGCAAAGATTTTCTTAAGTAACCATAATAAATGCATACTTTAAATATTAAATAATAAAACATATTGTTCGTTTTCGAAAATTTTCTCTAAAAAAACCCATCAGATACCCTCCATATGTTTTGCTTTCAAATAGCTAAAACTTCTTCGTATATAAAAAGTCTCAACAGACCCACCTTCAGTCCATCCATTTCAGCTTATTCATATCTCGTTCAAAACAGTTCGAAATGACTCAAGTATCTATTTGATTCCTGTTGTTTATTTGTTTTTAAAAAAACACATTTGTCACACTTTTTTTACCAATTTTTGTACTGATATTTGAGTACGTATACTTTCTAAAACGAGATTAAAGTATGCATTTTCCCTCAATACTAAAGTAAGCAGGAGGAGGACATACGTTGGAAGTATTACCTGGAGTGCTGCTTTTCTCATGAACTGTTTCGCAGAGTCGGACCATATAGCTGGTACTGTAATCACCCATAGTATATCGTCTTCTTGGAATCCGACAAAATGGGTTTTCAGTTGTGCATGAATTTGATTTTTCAGATGGTTAATGACGGCTGCAAAGATGTCTATCGCTGGCATTTCCTTGCCGTGTTTGTCTGGAAGCTTTGTATCTAATCGAAGTTTCTAGAAAATAAATTAGAAACATGCATTTGACGATATGTTTATTTCATCACTATTCATAATGACAAAGAAATGTTTTTGATATGTGCGGCAATGAGGGTAGGACACTTTCAATGTAAAATGTCACTTGATAATATTAATAAGCTGTTGGGAGGGACAGTTTCAATGTCAAAATGTAAGAAGCTTATATCATTAACCTACTTGCATCTCGCTTATATATGTTTTATTTCATTTCCGACATCGTAATTTTGTTGTACTTTCAAAATGCTACATTTATATTTCCGACAAATTTGGATAAATAAGATTCATTTCGATACAATTCTTTGTACATATTTTTCATTTAACTATGCCAAGTCTATTGATAGCAATATGCTAGCTTTCACTAAATATATCCATAGCTTGACTAAAGATATACAATGCTTTGACTATTTTAATAATTTTGACGAAATTAGCTTTAACTTACTATACTCACAGCTTCGACTAATACTATCTATAGCTTTGACTAAACATATTGATAGGTTTCACAAAATAAATTCATAACTATGACTAAACATATTCATATATGAATATTTCAAGAGTTGGGTTAATAAAATCATTTTCAATTAATTGGTGACATTATTACCTTTGTCTGATAAAGCCCCATTTTGAACCTTTCAAAGTAGTAATGCTGCTTCGCACTGTATTCTTTTTCATCTTGGTCTTTTCTTTTTTCCCTTTCTTCTTCTATTAACAGTTTGTACTTTTCTTCTGCTTCGTAACCAAAGGCTATAAACTTCTTGTCTGGTGAGAATAGCACGCAAGTTGGCGCCTTTTCTGTGGCCGTACGAACATTTTCTCCCGACCATTTACTTGTGTTTATTTTGTTGGGCTCACTAGACAACGAAAACGCAAAACCTGTGAAGGTTGTTCCAAAATCTATGGCAGCTACAAGCAGATGATCCGATTTCTTTTCAGCACTTGCCCCTTTGGAGTTTCCTGGCACTTCTGGTGAAGCCATTGTATGTCAGCAGTCTGTTATATAGAATTATTAGTCATAAAATTTATTTTTTTAAATGCTTTTTATTCCAGTGTTTAATTGTGCTAACACCAAGAAGGGTAGTCAACAATTTAAAATCACAAAGGGATAATTCGATCTTATTTGCCTCCACAATCCATTGACCGTACATATTCAAACTTGCCAGTGATAAAGGTATGAATGAAAACTCAATATTATATTTGAAAATTCAGCCATTTCACGTCAAGTGCTGTAATAAACCTTCTTCAATATTGTTCTTTATTCAATTCAAAGGGAGGTATATCATAATGTGGAATGCTTGGCATGATTTTTCTCTGAACTTGTATTAAAAGTCATTGTTGTTTCGTTTATATTCACCAGCACAGTTGAATACCCATCGCATCGAGAAAAAACAATGATAATAAATTTAGGCAATGCATGATCATGCAAAAATTGTCAAAAACACATTTCATCTCAGTCTCTAACCTACTAATTAAACTTCATTCTTCTCAGTGTAGTACAAGTATCGTGTATAAAATTTAAAACAAAGATTATGATTTATTATCTTCCATATTCTTTGAATCATAATTGGATTATGCCCTACAACAACGATTGGAACTTTTTCATTCGCTAATCAATATATGGCGATAAAATGTAAGTAACTCTTCCTGTAACTCTTTTCATGTACAACCAGTTTGATGAAAAACTAGTATATAGTTTGACCATATTTTCAAACAAAATTTAAATTATTAAAGCAAACATTAATCATTATTGTACATAAACAAAATAGTTCCTTTGTGTACACTTGCGTAATAATCAGCTTGGAAAGTCCGACCTAAATATAGGTATTATGTTCTTATTTTTGAAAAATCAGCTAGATGGTCATTTACTAAAAATAGAAACGAATTTTTTCCAAGTCAGTCTATATTTAGACATTGATGTAGGGTTAGGACACAATACCAACTACTTAGTACTGGTTATATCAAGTTTGAAAGACAAGTACACTCAGTATGTACAGTATATAAACGAAACTTGAAAGTAAATGTATAAAATGACGAAACAGTTTTGAAACTTCTGTATGCAATCAATTTTACCTAACTATTTAATAAATTTAACTTGATTTCTTACCAGAGAAGTGTGGCTATTTTATTTCTCAAGGGGAAGGGTTGGGGTCACTGGTGAGGTTTTGGATCCTAGCACTACCGGAAGTTTATATTTGTTATATTTTAAAATTTATAGTTTAGCTGGGAAAATAATTATGCAGTTATAAACTTCGGCACAATAGGAATATTTCAGTGCAAAAAGATAGAACATTTTTGAGAATTTGTTTTTGACCTCACATGTTTGACTTAATTGACAAAATTTTTCCATATGCCAAATTGTGGGTAGAGGTACAAAAATAGTCATTTCTCAAAAAAATTGTTAAAGATATGTAATTAACTCAAACTTAATTACAAGGAGAATTGTCAGGATATTAAAACACAGTAATAACAAGTTCCAAATACAGTTCCTTGTTACAGACCTGTGCCATCATATCTCAAAGCTCTTTGATATAAAAAACACATGTTTTGTCAGTTTTTATTAAATTTCTTTATTATATGCACATTGACCCTAATTTTTATTATTTTCCAATTTTTGTCACTATCATACTATAGGCAAAATATCTCAAAACCCTTACTTTCCTTTATCATTAAAAAGGAAAAATGGAACAAAGGAATTTTAGTAAAATGGGTAAGGTAATGATAAGGAGCGTAATATTTATTCAGATGATGACAAACATAACACTTTCCCTAATTTTTCATCCTAAAGTATGACATATTCCATTTGAAATGATGGACAATTGATACCTGTTCTGAAAAAAAGCCCACATTCATAAATGTTTACAATACCAAAATTCTAGCTTATTCTACGTTTAGCACCTTGCATTGATGGTGTAACAATAAAGATTAATTTTGTAAAAAAGTTAAGTCATAGACCCATCATTATTTTTCTAGAAATTATCTAGCAATATATTAGTCTTTATTTAAAACAGGGACTCAATATAATTCTTGTTATTTTGACTTTCAGCAGTGACTTCCTTAAATATCGCGTTTTTCAAAGCCAACATCTTTCGAAATCACCTTCCATTAGTATTTCAATACTTTGAGTTTAATTTGAGACCATTCTAATACAATTTTCCTGAAACTATAACTAAGATAAGGTTCACATTTTATGAAACGATGACATTAAATCTGATGAATAATTGAAACTTTCAGCCTAAAAAAGGTTTAAAACAAACGTCGTCACATCGTTATTAAATGTAACGTCTGACAAAAAAAAACCAGAAATTAATTCACTAATATCTTTAAATCTTCGTTGTTTTATAGGGTTTAAAAAGTATATAAACTTAAACATTTTAATAAGGTCTTTATCACAGCAAATGTGTGAGCATAAAATAAACCGCCCTTAGTTGCAGGTCTAGTTCAAGCATTGATGATAGTCAAGATATTTTAGTATATTTCTTGTCCTATTTCTTTATGTATTCGTGTATCTCTTTATGATTATTCTAGATGTCAAAGGGCTGTAAACACGAAATAACAGGCATAGGACTACTTAACTAAACTAAACTTAACCTAAATTCTTCTCCTGAAATTGAGTATAAATTTGGAGTAAACTTCGAATAAAAATGACTATCACTTAACCTCTCGTTGTACTAAATACTCGCCAGGAAGTAACGTTGCTCTACTTTTATTGTAGTAATGATAACATAGACTTTACTTAAATTTTACTATAATAAGTAGATAACTTTAATCTGTTTCCCTATGAAACAGTATTATTACATTATAAACAATAGCACAGTATGATATATTTATCGACATATCACCGATAATTGAACATTGTGCAAAACCTAATTATGATTATCTTTACTATTGTCACAATAAACAATCCTTTGTCAAATTGACCGCTGATATAAATCAATGTACATAAATAAATATCAAAATCATCTATTATTATAGTTAAAGACGTGTTTTAAATGTAAACCTCAATACTAACAAATGACTGACCGTAATTTATCGAAAATAATTCCTTGAATGGAGTTCAGATACGCAATGATATAAATGTCACTACAGGCACAGTATCGTGTAATACAAAGCAACGCATTTAAAAATCACTGTAAATTGTTAAGAGATAAATAACGGGTCACATATTTATCATTAAAATTATAAGACGAACATAGTGTGAGTTGTAGATAATTCATGGCCAGTGCATTTGCTTCTCAGTCTAAGGGACAGTATTTCTATTCTATAAACAGAACAGAGCAGAACAAAAGTTTTAAGTATAACGGCTTATATTAGAAAGCAAAATATATTCGTTAACAAAAACAGCATAGCAAGCAATATGAATACTACAAGAATGACAAAAACAAAACATTACAAAATGAGAGAGGGTAAATCATAAACGCTGTCGTTATAGAATTTAATTACTGATTTCTGAATGGTAATGGCCGAAGGAAAGCTGCATCACTATTAATTGTTTTAGCTGGGTGTATCATTTAGTCATTTCAAACGTAACAAAATAATAACGCCAATTGTACTGTAAGGATCGAATACTATAGGAATAACTGTTTTGTAATTTTGATATTTGCGACTGTGCATACGGTTTTTAATGGTCGCAAATATTTTTAACGGCGACGGCGTAAAACCATATATACGGTCGCAAATATCAAAATCACTAAATAGTTTTCCCGTTTCTAACGCACAATGTGTCTAAATGCAATAATTAAAACGTCGTTTGAATTTTGGGACTATATATACGTTATTTAATAGTCGCAAATTTAAACGACGTCACCAATCAGAAACGACGTTACATCGGTACTGCGTTAGAGTATAATAATAACCGTACCGTAAAAACTGTTCACGTAGTGTTAATAGAGTGTGATGTATAAATACTTCTATTTGCCATGTTGTACTTATTGAACAAAATATTTTTCATTTGCTTTTAAACCGCTAAAATGTATTAGGCGAGAAACATGTATATATTGATGCCTATAAATGTTTAACTTGACTTGACACTATATACTACAAGTAGAAATGTCACTACACCAAGAAAAAAGGAACGAAAGAATAGAATATATTTCAAATCAAGCGCAACTTCAGGGAGAAAATGAAAATTTAGGATACAAACAGAAATATGCAATACGGAGACAATGCTAGCATCGAATGCACTGCAAATATACAAAATCAATGCATTTTGTTTCAAATTTATGAGATCAAATAAAGAAATTTGATATTTAAAATTTGCCTTATATAGTACTAAGTCGATATAGAATAATATAATTACCAAAATGCTTTTAGCTAATCAGTATACCGCTGCTTTCACTCACACTTGTTCTTCTTTTCGGAGTCTAAAATTGTACCTAAAAGATATATAAAACAACTTATGCATTCACGTACGCCACCTTCTAAGGGTGAAACGAATATGAAAGTAACCGATAAATGTTATAGATTATTGTTTTATCACTTTCTACATCCGTGATACAGTTGTAGCGTAGCTTGATAGTTTATAGATTTCTTTCAAGATAACTAAGTAATCATAACTAGAGGTAATTTCTATTCGGCATAACCCCAAATGACTATTGGCCGGTTGCACAACACACGATTATCCAAGCGGCTATTATACCAGAATAGAGAGTTATCGAACACGGAGTTAATCCTGAGTTATGTTCCGACTTTCTTCGTTTGCTGGACGATTTTTTAAATACGACTTAGAATATCTGACGTTCGTGCAAACGAGTTATCAAATCTAGGCCTATACAAGCTGATGTTATATACTAATGTACTGCTATTGGTAGGAATCTGTTAAAAACGAGGTACGGTGTGTTTGCCATTTGAAAGAGAAATTGTGTAAGAAATAGTTGACAAATACAATGATGTTGTAGAATAAGCCAAATAAAGCACAAAAAAGTATCTTACATTAAGAATTTCCGAAAAGAAAAACTGCGCGGACGTATCACATCAGAATACAATTAAAATATACATTTTTATCTTTAATACAATCTGCATTAATAATAATAATGATATTAATAATATTAGTAATGAACTAATGATAGTAACAGTTAATACATTTTTTTGTTCATTATCATAATTATTATATAAAAAATTATTATCATCATCATCATCATCAT
>JAUMHA010364584.1:0-13890 GCA_032359765.1 Saxidomus gigantea | reverse complement strand
CTGTTTGAGTTTGCCTTGTGTAACTGAACACCCACAGGCTTGGCTTGGGAACGGAAGACAACCACAACCAGGAAATAGCTATAAAAAAAGCTAGTTGATGTTCCCTTTCCTGTTATAATTCCTAATGAATTTCCTGATACAACAATGTACCTTGTTTACTGCACTTAAAATAACGGTGTGACAACAACAGATTAGATTTCGAAGAAAAATTATGTCATTTCCGTCAATAAGATATAATTATATTTCGGATTTTAGGTGTAAACTGTCTTCCACCTGTCCCGGAAGTCATTATTGCCCGTATTGCACTGGCGAATACAGGGTGTCAGCACTGTATTTCTTTTTGCGGAGATGTACATGTATACGCTTAGTAAAACAATTAACGACTGAACAAAACTTTTTGTTTGTAGTTGTGCTTATTAGATCCACCATCCTCTAAAGAGGCTATAATCGGTACGACCTGAGAACATCGAATCGTATACCGTATACGCCTATCTTGCACCGAGAGTCGTGTATCGTGTATCGTATATCATGCATAGTACTAGTATATGGTGCTAGTTGCACGATGAATGATACGATATGATACACGATATACGATTGATAAAATACACGATGAGCGCACGATCGTTATACGCACGTTACACGCGCGATAAACGCAAAATTGACACTGTTACGTTCCGACTACTGTATGAATTGCGGTAAAAATCTCATGAAGACATTTAGTTACTGTAGTATGAAAATTTTGGAACCAAATATCTGTTGAGAAAAGCCTTTCATCAAATGTCAATGCGTTCAAATAAAGCATCAACACATTTATGTTTAAGACTGACAAATTGTAAATTCTTTTTTGCAACCTACTTTATATTGAGAGTGAACTATTATCTTTTATGTCTGCCATCGTTTGTACATTTTAATATAATCTATAAACTATTATGCATAGTACGATAGTCTCATTCATATTGTTTTAGTCAAGGCCACATTGTAAACAAAATCTACCACCTATTAATGTACTGTATTTAATATATGTGTTGTCTTAATGAACCAGCTTCTGAAAATAAAGAGGTTATTATTATTATCATTTTTATTATTATTATTATTATTATTATTATTATTATTACTGTTATTATTATTGTTATTGTTATTATTATTATTATTATTATTATTATCATTATATATCGCGTAGCAGTATTATCATAGTGGTATCATGACCAACAGAAAAGGAGTTACACACTGTTTAAAAAGTATTCAGGGACATTTGAAATTTCGTATGTTAGCATCGTATACTAAACGCAACACTTGTCATTTTCCTCCTTTATTTGATTATCAACCCTTCCAATATGAACAAAAGCTATCATGTATCACCTTTATGATGACATTGGTAACTACTACTTTTCGAACGGAAGAACCTACCAAAATGTCTTCATAACTGCAAAACATGATTGTTTTAGTACACCGAAAGCTAAAAATAAGCTGGCAGATATTGGAGTGGTTGATAAATAAAGAAGGAATAAGGCAGGTGCTTCGTAAGAAATTTTGTTAAGTATAAGCATGATAAAGATTTTAAGTAGAAGGGAGATTAATCGGACATTCATGTTTGAGATGATACAGTTTTCTACCGTGATTTGTTAAGGCGTAGCTGCAAATAAACAGCGAGATTAAAATTTTGATATTCATTACATGTAAATGTTTATGCATTTAGCGTCTTCTCATATTACTCCTTAAGTTTAATAATTGTTAAAACTTTAATTGTATTTTCGTTTGGCAGTATAATAAAATATTCATTTATTGTTCGTTGTTTGTTTACGTCTGTTCCTTAAGAGGTATAAACAACAGCTGCCTGATCTGGACCTTGCAGACACAAATAATGTGACCCCGGTACCTTTCCTGCCGAGAGAAAGTAGGGCATATAACACATAACATGTGCATTACTTATGAGAGCGGATTGCGAAGGTGTGCGTAGATGAGCTTTGTTGAATGAACTTGAGGTCAGGGATAGAATTGTATGAAGCTATGCACTTGGCTCTTTATCACAGACTGCTAAAATGTGATGCGTGGCTGCCTTTAAACCGATAGCAAGTAGGTCACGTTCGGGCGTATGTCTGCCTGGCCTGTTGTGATGCGTTATGTGCTTAGTCAGATACCATGTTGAATGAAATGCAATATTTGAACGTTTATTCCGATTTGACATAAAATTATGTTATATGAGGTACAATGGAATACACGGTTACAGTCAGTGCTATGCAACTTAGATGGGTGTTCATTGTCAGAATAACCAATATATTGGTGATAAAAGTTAAGTATAAAAAAGGGACATAACTCTGTCGAATATGTCATTGACCTACAAGATTTGGTGGCATCACGACCCTTTTCTCATTCGCAATACAATGTGAAAGTTTATTGAGGAGTCTTAATACATGGCAAAGATATAGCCAATATAACGTTATTTTGTGACAGAAACAAAGTAAAACAAGATCTATGTTAGACATGGCCATACCCCCGCCAAGTGCTCTTTCTATGACTAAGAATTTTAGGTGAGAGGAATGGATATGGTTCTGTTTCTAATTTAACAAAATATTTGTATTTCCCTTGGTATAATTAAACAAGGTAGAGTAACTGTTCTTTGGCATGTACAACCCATTATTGTGATCTATCACTGTATTAAGTTTCAAGTAATTCCCTTCAGCACTTTTGGACTTATGATCCGGACAAGAAAAATCACGAAAATTTAACAAAGGGGAGTAATTAAAAATGAGCAAGATAGAGTTATGCTTCTTAAGAACAGCATTTTCCCTTATTGTACTCTATCACTGAATTAAGTGTCAAATAATTCCCTTCCTTCAGCACTTCTGGAGTTGTGTATCGGAAAAGAAAAAATCAAGAAAATATAACAAAGTGGAGTAATTAAATAATTAGGCAAGTTAGAGTTATGGTTCTTTGGTATTGCACTTTCCCTTATTGTATTCTATCACTGTATTACGTTTCAAATAATTCCCTTCAGTACTTTTGAAGCTATGTTTAAAGACAAAGCTCAAACTGTTAAACTCTATACTTGATATTATGCATTCTTTCCTTTATACCTAGTTTCATATTTGGATTAAATGCAGAGTGTCGCTTGACAGATGTTACCTTGGTAGAGACCCAAACATGTCAGTATATAACAAATTGATAATGATCCTTACCATACATTCATCAAATAAACACTTAAGTTGTAACTATGATCATTTTCTAAAAACCAATAGTCGAATTAAGTTACAAACATTATTCGATATTTCATACTTGTTTACGTCATAACCTCGATCATATATCTATAGACGCATTATTTAATTTGATCACGTGATCATAACTATATACTGCGTAATTGTACAGATTAGGAAAACCAGAATAACATTTGAACTTTCGTTTTAAAAATCGGAATAACTTTTGAAATTTCGTACAGTGATGTCAGATGGAGCTGGTAAGTCGGTGTATTTTCGTTATTCTTTCCTAACTTTAAGTAAATGTACATTTTTTTGTAAATGTTTAAAGACAATTAAAAACAAAACTGTTTTTTTATTCAAAGACATCATGGTCATCACCGAGTACGTGAAAATGGGTATTTATTTTTTTTATCGGAATAGAAGCCTTTACATTTAGACCGTCTCTAGCTTACCAGAGTCATTGATTTTAAGTGACCTTTTAAGATCGATAAATTTTGATCACGCTATACAATCCACATTTCGGAAGCGTTCCTATTCAAACTTGGTATAATGCGTAAAGGTACAAGATCTTAGTCAAAATAAATCGTGGAATAGAGCTGAAAAGTAAAACTCCTTGATCTTGATTACACATTATTGAAGCTACATTATTTGAGTCAAACTTGAAACTTGTGAAAATTCTGAAAAGTTGAGGTATAATCAAGTGCAAAACGAAAGTTTAAAAAGCTGTTTCTGCCTCTCAAAAAGATTATTTTAGTGGTGAATTCTCACAAAGAATGATCACAGTTAACTGTAAATTTCAAATGATCTGTGTAAAAACCATTTTAACGTTCCATTTGAAAATGCAATATATTGATTTGTGCAAATAAACGAGCTAGGGAATTATCTATAATTATGTTAACTTTATGAAACATTGCTTTATATTCATGTAAGATATAGGGTAACAAACTGTCTATGGGTATTTGTAAAAAATAAAGAATCACTAGTTTAACGAAGCATTTTTATCAGTCAGTGGTTTTTGACTAAAGCCTTAATGACGATTTAGCCGTTCCATCCACGTTTAATGATGACTGCACAAGTTCGGACAAGTCTTTTTGAAATGGTACTCGTGAGGCATTTTATACCAAACTGTTTTTACTTTATTTCACGTACAAACTTAAATTGTATTAATAAAATTAATCGCTCATCGAAATGTTACCGCACCTTGACCCGGGTTATCGACAGTTGAAAAGTTATTTCTTCTTTGAAATATCTCTTCCTTGTCCGAGAAGCTTTCCTACTTTGAACTCACTGTGCCTTGTCCGAAAGGCTTTTCTTCTATGAACTCCCTCTGCTTCGTCTAAGAAACTTTTCTACGATGGATATCTCCTGCCTTGTCAAAGAAACGTTAACTGATTCAGACTAAATCTGCCTTGTTTGAGAAACTTTTCTACTTTAGACTCTACTTTGGACTCTTCTTCCCTCTGTCTTTTCAGACACATTTTTCTACTTTTGACTCACCGTACCTTGTCGGTGTAACATTTCTACCTTGGACTCCCTTTGCCTTGTTTAAGAAGCTTTTCTACTCGTAACTCCCTCTTCTTTGTCCGATAAGCTTTTCTATTTTTATCTTTGAAGTTTATAGTCCCGGCCGGCCATGGGCTATATTCATGGGTAAGCTTGTAAAGACTCCTGACATGTGCATGTGGAAGAGAGACAGATACAAATGCACGGGAACCCGGTCACCAGACCCTAATTCAGTTTCTAATAGACCCCCCTTTTTACATGCCCGATGTATAACACCGTACACATGATACTACCTCTGGGTTTCTAAACAGTGTATCTATAGTTAAATGGAAAACACTGAAAGCGTTTCTGAAATTTTAACTGGGGACCTCGGGGTCTGTAGTCCTGAGTGTTAACCACTCGACAACTCCACAACTTTTGACACACTTTGTCCGAGAAGCCTTTCTTCTATGGACTCCCTCTGATTTGTCTTAAAGAAATTCATGCTTTGAACTTCCCGTTCCATGTCCGGTAACCTTACATACTTTGGACTCCCTCTATCCTGTCTGAGTCGGTAATTTTTACTTGAAACCATTTGCCTTGTCCGGTATTTCTTTCTACTTTGAACTCCCTCTGCGTTATCAGAGAAACTTGTCTAATGTGGACTCTATCTGTCTTGCCAGATATATATATTTCTACTTTGGAATCGTTTTCTCTTGGTGGAGAACCTTTTCTTCTTGGGCTTCCTCTACCGTGTTTGAGTAGCTTTGTTACTGTAGACTTCCTATGCCTTGTCCAAGATGCTTATTTCCTTTCGACACCCTCTTCCTTTTCTACTTTGGACTTCTTCTTCCTTGTCCAAGAAGCTCTTCTACTTTGGACTCCCTTTGCCTTGTCCGAGAACCTTTTTACATGTGACTCCCTGTTTCTAGTCCGAGAATCGTTTCTAATTTGTCATTCCTTTGGCTTGTCCTTGAAACTTGTTGTTTGAATAATCGAAAAATGGTTAATATATTTAACCTTAAATGACGATACCATCAGAAATAAATCAAGAGTCCTAATTCATCATATTTTACATGTTCAAACATTAAACATATTAAATGTTACAGAGCACTATTAAAGGACACAAGCTAGTAGTGGCGCTAGACATTGGAACCACATATTCTGGGTATGCCTGGCAACAAAGAGCTGTGTTTGAAGACACTCGAAATGAGATACATTTTAATACAAGCTGGGGAATGGGTGCATTACAGGTAGGTAAAATGCAAACGAAACTTAATTCGTCTTGTGTGGAACAGTATTTTGCCGACCATAACATTTTGCTTCGTTGTAAATGCTTCGTTGTAAATATGATACATATATTATGATATATTATTGTAAGTTGAACTAATGTACATGTACTTATTTATTTAAAGTTAACATGACTGAACTTACAGAGTAAATATCACATTTTGGTTTAGTTTTGTTTTATTTAATACATTATATTTCATGCATTACACCATAACTAGCATTTTTCTTATTTAAGCTTCACAAAACAACAACCTGTATACTTTTGGAATGTAACGAAAATGTAGTCGGGAACGTAGACAAAAATAAAGACGGCACGAAGTTAACTTACAATGACAAATTCGTGGTAAAGATTGGACAAGAAGCTGAAAGGGCTTACATAGGATTGGCAAAGAAGAAACAAGACCCAAAACAACCTGCTATACAATACCACTTTTTCAGTAGATTTAAGTTATTGCTTTATGATGAGGTATAGTGATTAAGGTCCGACTATTTTCTTCTACTAAATCAACCAGTAAACAATACTTTCTGAATTTATTTACATGAGATAACCATATCTTTTGCCTGTTACCGATGTCAATTGTCATAACATATAAAAACGAAACAAAATGTTTCAGTTATTTCTTAACAAGAAAATAAGTAACAGACACAGAATAGGATCAAAGCGACCTCAGTACAGACAGTAGTGAAACGTTGTGAAAGCACGGACATAAGTAAAAGACAGAATTTTGTTTAAAACTTTCGTTTCGATATACATGTATATCAACACATAATAGGAATGAATGTTTGCAAATCGTTTCAATCACAATTCAGTTCAATCTATTCTTTATTTGGGTTCTCATTTTGGAGCTGCCGTGGTTCAGTGGCAGTGCGTATTCCTCTGGATCGGCAGGTTCCGGGTTGTAAGGACAGGGAAGGCGAAATAACTCCAAATTGAATTGGCTCATTCTCTCTTCCATGTTGATTCAATACAGAAACTTTATAAGAGTTCGATTCGTACATGAGTAAAATTAAATTAGTTTTAATCAGTCGTTCTTACAATCAATATTTCAGAAATTCCATCCAGAACAGCAAATAGAAGACCAAGAAGGACTGCAGTTTCCGTTATTCAATATAATGTCTTTGCTTATCAAAGGATTGAAAAATCACTTCATTGAAAACAGTGAAATGCGTAGAGAAAGTATTGACCTAAACAAGACATTGTTTGTTGTTACTGTTCCTGCAATATGGTCCGAGAAAGCCAAAAAGTTCATGAGAGATGCAGCAATCGAGGTAAACAGGATATTTTTGGTAATTTTTGTTTTCGCCTTTGTTTTAAAGAAGTGATAAGATAAATTTAAGAAAACGGTATGGTTGAAGGAAAGATAATTTGTTTTAATAAGATAGACGGTAAATGAAAATACAGTTTTGTTTAAGGTTTCTTGTTGTTTATTTTTGCAGGCTGGTATCGGGAAAAGAAACCTCTTGTTGGCCCTCGAACCAGAAGCTGCAGCGGTTTTCTGTATACATTTGCCTGAAGGACAAAAAAAGGAAATGAATGACCTGGGAATGAAAGGACAAAAATTTCTTGTAGCCGATTTAGGTGGTAAGTTACAAATTATTTAGATTTACTACAGCTCTGTATCTGTCTGTACTTCATATTGTTTAAATAAATAAACTGGCATCTGTCGTTCATTTAACACGTACATTGTAATTACTTTTAAATTGATGATTGCAGGTGGAACCGCGGATTTATCAGCAGTTAAAGTTGAGGATACTGGACTTCTCAGTGAAATTTGTCCACCACTTGGTGATCGTGTCGGAGGTCAAAAAATCAACGAAGCTTTCCTGCAGGTCTGTCATGATAATTTTGAGGGGAACGAGTGGCGAAAAATATTTAGTGAAGTTAATCCGGTCGAGATACTGAAAATGGAGGCAGACTTTGAACAGAAGAAAGTGACGATAGGTTCAACTGACCCAAACACAGAATATGTTGACCTTAGAATTCCTCCATATGTACGGTGCAAACTGGAAGACGAAACGATCAAGTTGAAAGTAAATAGCTACATAAAATTTGAGGATGGAGAATTATTTTTTAATTCAACTACTATTCGAGACAAACTGTTTAAGGAAGCATGTGAAATTGTCTATAAAACAATAGCAAAAGTTCTTAACAGGAAGGAAGCTGAGGGACTGAAAACAGTTGTTCTGGTCGGGGGTTTTTCTGAATCACCGATTGTTGTCAGAAACTTGCGACATATGATAGGCAAAGATTTCCCTGACGTCAAAGTGGTTGTTCCATCTTCACCTTTCAAAGCTGTTTTAAAGGGTGCTGTTCTCTTTGGACAAGATCCTATGATATTCAGAAGCAGAATTTGTAGAGAAACGCTTGGAATCGGAACAAATTCAAAATTTGATGAAAAGGTTCACACCGAAGACAGAAAATGGAAAAACGATGAGACGGGGCAATACTGGTGCAAAGATGTATTCAGTGTCCATGTGCGCATGGGTCAGTCTGTTGTTTTAAATAACAAACAACCGATGAAGAGATATTTTCCATTATACAAAAATCAAAAACAGCTTGATCTTCAAATCTACTCGTCTACATCACCAAACCCGAAGTACGTTACGGACGACGGTTGTAAAATGATCGGTAAAATAACTGTAGATTTACCAGACACAACAGGGGGAACTGACAGAGAAGCTGAAGTTACCATGGTTTATGGTGGAACGGAGCTGTCTGTTATAGCAAAAGACAAAGCGTCAGGGAAAGAATATAACGCAGATATCAGTTTTAGCAGTCTGTAAACAATGGTTTGTTTAATTTATATCTTCAGTTTATTAACGTTTATTCAATATTTTAAGTTTTACAATACATATTCTGCATATATTTAAGGTAGTTAAGATCGTTTCAAATGGTAGCCATTTTATTGCAACTGTTGAATATACTAAACTGTGTGTTGTATTTTCAAATTGCCTTTAACACTAAATATTTGTGATAGTTTAATTTAAAGTACAAACATAATTTCTTGTATATATGTCATTGTACATGTTCTTTTTTCAGGGATGCTGAGAAGAAAATCAAAGTTATATAAAACTGCAAGACAGAGAATAGAATTGTTTTTGAAGTGTCAGTATCACGTATTAGTTTTGCAGCGAAACAACGTAAATATTGTAGTCATTATTACATGTAAACATGTGTAGACAATTGTTGTTGTATCCAGTCAGAAGCTGTAAGGTTAATTGAAATATTTTTTTATCAATCAATACAGTTTATCAATCAGCTGCTTATGTATACGGTCAACTGGTCTGCAACATGTGACCTTAGTAGCTAATAGTGAATGGTTTCTGTACATGTATGTGATATATGTATGTGTGTGCACAAAGTTGGAAATTTTAATTGAATCATTATATTCAATGGATGCGGCATTCACATTTAGTAGTTAATATTTGCACATTGAGTATGTGTAGATATTACAATACGGATGGTGTACCTGACCAAAGTACAAAATGCATGTACTGTCAGATACTTCTAAAGAAAGTTATGAATGTGGATGTTTTGGAAGTCGATACGTTTCACGCTCATGTGTTACATTGTACTACATGTAATGAAAGATAAGTGATGAAAGGAGAGTTCAACATTTACTGACATTTCAATGGATTTCTACAAATTCCTCCCTAGATTTTTGCTTATGTTTTGATCTATTTTTATGTATAGTTATGTCAATTCAAAAGAAAAATATATTTTTTTCAACGGTAAGTGAGAGCGAGCAGCTTTAATGTGACCCATTCGATCAGATATAATTACAAAGTACTAGCTGATAGTAGCAAATTCAAATTAAGTTAAGATAATAATTTTATCAGGAACATTTTTACTTCAGCTGTTCTTTAGTTCTTGCACTCAAAGACGAGTAATACATTTGGTAATAATTCGGGGGCATGTAACCAGACCTATCTGATTCTGTTCACATACAAGGCACAGGTGTTTAGAACTGCTTGCAGCACTTATCAGGGATGCTACCACATACTTGTTACTTCGGTCACCTTTTGTACGGTTAAAGACGAATGAATCAATGAAGACAACAAAATAAACCTGACCACCAGATGTTGAAAGCTGTGATATTTTTTAGATATAGTAATTCATAAAAAGGACAAAAAACTACAACAACAAACCGAAGAAATAAACCTGGATCAATTTAAAGGATTTATAAAGTATTCCTGGTGTTAATTATGTGGAAATAACTTATGCTATATGCTTCTTCATATCATTTCAATGATAAATTGTTACAACAACATTGTTCAAGACTAGCGCACCATTATGAACTTTGTATGATGAAGTATGTTTGGTGTTACTAGAATGTTACATGCAAGTTACAATGTAAATAAGATTGAAGATTAGTTACTGTATCATACATGTACCCCTTCTTATCTTTAAATATGGCTGTTGTATTTATTTCCTTTTTACGTTTAGTTCATGTTACAATATGTGGCAAGCTTCTTTGTAATCAGATCATTTCATTATTATCATTTAGGCCCATATTGTGTTTCGTATACTTTTAAACATGTGTCGTTTCTTCTTTATCTTTATTGCAAATAAAGCTCTAGCGATTTAAACAAATATAATAGAATACGAAGGTATCGCTATCTATAGATATATTCAAAATATAATACCACAACATTCTCTCACACTGAATTTGCTAGATTACTTATTACTAAGTGTTTCATAAACACATAATGTTTTCTTGGATGCAAGCCTGCTTACAAACTTTATGCACTTAATGAACTGCTGGGTACAGGGTACATGGTACATACAATGCTACCTTATGATAAACATATTTTACGTAAAGATAACATGAACCAATAATAATGCAGCTATTTTTTGAATGTTAAAAAGTTTTGCACAAAGAGCTTTAACTACAACCTTGATCGCAATAAATTAGTTACAGGTAGATATTCTGTTTTGTAGGTCAGCCATATTAACATACATTTAAAAGAGACATTCCTCTGATAATAGAGTAAAGATGACTTATTCAAAATCAATGTCGATATCATAACACTAGTTTAAGTTAAAAGTTTCCTGTATCAGATTTACATGTAAAAGAGATAGCGCAAAATTGTTGAAATTACCTGTTATCCTAAATGCTTTTCTCATGCCTAATGCTAAATGGGATTAAATTCAAAGTAGAGTGCAATTGGAAGCTCCAACCAGTTTTTCCATTCTAATTTAATTCATTAGTCTGTAAAATATCTAGTTTATCAAATAATTATGTTGACTTCTTAACGTCTGTCAAATGGAATAACTATCCGAGTTGAGAACGCAAGTCAGTGGTTTGCAACTAGCTAGAATACTGTTCACAATATTTCTAAAATGTATCTAACGACACCCGTCAGCAATGAGCAACATTAAAATATCTGGCGGTACATGCATAGTTAAAGTTTTCAATTGGGATTTTTATCTTTTTTTACTGTTAATGCCGACATACTGCACATACTGCACGCGTTATTGTCTCATAACTATTCTCCAATGTTCAGTCCCGGCCGACCCTGAAATTTCTCCCAGATGATCTTGCCAACACTCCGTCGCCTTTTTTCCAGAAACCCGTTAGTCAATTTTTGTAGTTTTGAGAAAATCGATTTTGAAGTTTGAAATTTTAATGAAGATCAGTGACTTACGGGTTTATGGAATTAGCTTTTAACCGAGTTATATTAGTTCCATAAGAAAGCAAACTATGTTATCATAAAGAGCTCGATGAGACTAGTACAACGGTACCAAAATGTCAAAATCTCAAAAAACAGACTTACGGGGTTCTGGAAATAAGGTGACGACTCCCTACAGTCGCAGGTTAAAGAGACATATGCAATTACCAGGTAATACAGGTACCAGACCATAGCTCTTTTACGAATAGACCCCTTTCTTCTTTTGCGTTCCCGGTGTATAGCACCGATACACGTGAGACTACCTCTAGGTTTCTATTTCTAACATTTTCATCTCTAGATGGATAGGATGTAGGTCTCTCTACGTGGTTAACTTGAAATTTACCTAATAGTTTATAAAGTTGAAATGAGCGATAGGTATATGTAGTTGTAACTAGAAGTGTTTCAAATAATGAAGTTGTTTATCAACACTTGTACAAAAGCCGATTTAGAAAACCTAAATGATTGAACTGTTCTCAATTTAATGATGCATACTTTGTGTTTCAACTCACCCTTAGCTAGTGTTGTTTTGTTTTCGTCTTCGATAAAGGTCTTTTCTTTTTC
Source organism: Saxidomus gigantea (assembly GCA_032359765.1). Classification (NCBI taxonomy): domain Eukaryota; kingdom Metazoa; phylum Mollusca; class Bivalvia; order Venerida; family Veneridae; genus Saxidomus; species Saxidomus gigantea. The sequence continues at coordinate 1,690 of JAUMHA010364584.1, read as the reverse complement.
ACGAAATACAGCTCTCTTTTCTTAACCTATTTTTGCAAAATATACTTTAAAATATGAAATGTATCAAATAACATTTAGTAATCTATTTTAACGCAAGGGGTCACTTTACTTTAATATTTGATCAAATATACTGTTTGAAAGTAAAAAGTTATTATCAAGCGGCTTAGGTGTCTAGCATTTAAAGCACTATTTTTATTTACAGTATAGCAACCGGGATGGTTGCACTATAGAATAAACGTTAATTGGTTTAAAATGTATAACGTTCAAGGCGACCTAAATTGGATATCTATTTATACATTATCAATATCGTATTACCTGTAAATTATCTACCTTGCAAAATATACGTGCTAAATTTATTTGACGTAAACACTGCGTAGTTTATCGGCCGCAATGGAAATCCATTATAAGCGTTCTACTTTCCGTTTCGATTCTGGTTCAACGAGGAAAATGAGTTAGGATGGAATTTGTAAGTAGATTATTTTCTATACATTTTACTATATCAATACGTTACATTCTAAGTATATACATTGACAGTTTCGGAATATTATCAAACTTTTTTGTAGTTTAATTAAAACAGCAGGTAGACATTGATCCATATACCATAGCCTAAATATTGAGTGAATTCTCTACCACAAACTGTTTTATTCTCGTTTAAAAACATCTGTAATGTCCGTGTACAGCTATTCAGCGTAGGTGTGCTGGATGCTTATTCAATATGAAAACTAGTTGTGACAGTCGTATCAACACGAAGACGTATACAAATAAAACATTGTTGAATGTTTTCAGAGTATTATAAAAGGACCCAAACTGGTAGTTGCTCTGGATATTGGAAGCACATATTCTGGATATGCCTGGCAAGACCGAGCCGAGTTTGAAGTCAACCGTAACGAGATTCATTTCAATACAAGCTGGGGAGCAGGTGCACTTCAGGTGGGTATAAAGGGAAATTTATCATTTTTCTATAGGCAGCCTAATATTTAAACACCATGTGTAAGCTAATATATTTTCATTATTCTTCAAAATACCTGTTTTAGATGGAAAGTTTAAAGAACATTGGACTGATAAACTAGTGGCTCTCCGACGAAAAATCTATATTTTACATGTAGTGCACTAACGAATAAACAAGTTAATATACAAACCAACTTTATCGAAAGGTTTTATTCTACATTAAACCCACGTAGGTTTACATATTCCCGTTAGACATATATTTTTGGCATTGCTTCAAAAAGCAAATTCTATTCAGATATACTTTTTCTATTTTACTTCCGGGTTTACTGAAAGGTGCAGTTGAATCAAATGCTGAATCATAGAATAATTTTTAATTATAGCTGCACAAAACGACAACATGCATTCTATTAGAATGCCCAAAAAATGAAGCGGGAAACATAGACCAACAACATGCAGAAGAGTCTGTCCCTTCAACTGGTAGTATGAAATTAACTGTCAATGATGAAATCGTGACAAGGATTGGACATGAAGCTGAGAGAGTATATGGTGGACTTGCAAAGAAGGACCTACACGATCTTCCCAAGCAATACTATTTCTTCAAACGATTTAAATTGATACTTTATAACGAGGTAATACAATCATAATCAGACCTGTCTTTTTCAAATTTAGTGTTTGAAATTACTTTTTGCCCAATCGCAACGCAGTATTCGCTACACTTTAACTTGGGTTAATCAATATTTAT
>JAUMHA010364573.1:0-13891 GCA_032359765.1 Saxidomus gigantea | reverse complement strand
ACAACTCATGAACATGTTAGATTCACTTTATCTCACATGGGTAAATGCGCGGAAATATGTATCCCATAGGTGAGAAACCATTTTGTTTTTCAAACTTTATTTGTCATAGCCAGCGGATGACCCCAATTCATTTTCAGGTTAGTCTTATGCGAATTTCACAGTGACTTTAAAAACTGTTCCTTGCATAGTGCGACCTTTGCATCAAGGGGAGATATGTTTGTTACAAACAGTTCTTGTCATTTCTATCCTTGATCTTTGAATTTTTGATGGCATTACATTAAAATTGCCACTGACAATGATTTGAATTGATCTGACGTTATTTGTATGCTGTCTTTTATGGCCATTCATGTACATAAGTACAGATTGATGTTAAAGAAAAACCTAAGCAGAGGTTGTGGGTTGAGCATAAATTATCCTAGCCGGAGAACATGATATGCATGTGGTATATCTAGAGTTGGATGGCAAGTTAGTTTTATGCAAAATTCACCAATGTTCATGCTAGTAACTTGATAATAGAAAAAGAGCAACTAGTAAGAGAACCCTGCTTGTACTTTGTAGCATAGATAATAACGCTATCTATCTTTCTTGATGTAAAACTCCTCACGGGGACGTAGGCATTTCGCGCGTCAGCCACAAATATATTAGTAGACTGAAATTTAAAGCAAAAGAAAAACTAGGTCTATTTAAAAGAGCAAAATGTAAAAGCAGCTAGCAGTTTAACTAGGAAGACACATCCTCGTGCCAGGACCCACTTAACATTCTGTCAGGCCGCTTGGCCCAATGTTTTGGCTAAAGTTTCCATTTTATTAAATTTATACCAATAATGTTTTCTGGAATGTGAAACCAGTTATGACAGCATAAATTAGTCACTCTCGATATTCAATATGCTCACTCCAGATGGAAAAAACCTTGAAAAGAGAGAGGTAATGTGGAATTATCATTTATTGGTTAAGGACACAACCACTACTTGGCACTGGTGAGGAAACTGAGGATCGAACATGGGACTCTCCAATCCTGGGGTAACCGCACTAATGTAGAAGGGGTATAATACGGCACTTGTATGTCCTTACCATTGAGCTCGCGTTTATGGTAATGTGGTAGAGTGTCTGCTTAACGTATTGTAGGTCCTGAGTTGGAATCCACTTTGTGAGGAAGGGTTTGTCATTTACATTTGGCGCCTAATGTAATTTACCCACAACTTTAGAAATGATAGAACCCTAAGAATATCCCACATACATCCATTCTCAAGAAATTTGAGGATAAAGTCCAGAAAGGAAGGGCTGTGTATACTGAAGGTATTGTGCGGCTCTTGTACTTCTTTGCTTTTACGGCGACATGGTAGGGTGTCCGCTTAACATAAATGGCGGTCCAAATTTGAATTTTAAGGTGGCCCATTTAGTTTTTACTGACATGACCATAGGTCAGGTCTAATAAAAGGTCCATTACTAAGACCAAATGGAATTTTCTTTTAAATCTGGAATTGCAACGGGCGTCTTCTCAGAAGGCAAAATATGACATACTGCATCGAATGTAACCATATTGTGTTTTCCAGTTTTCAAATATCTTTGTAATTTTCCAGAAGTCTCACAGAAAGAGGCTTACTGTAAATGAATTTTAGGGTGGACCATCTAGATTATTACTGACATGACCATAGGTAAGGTGTAATTGAGCGGGTCCTGGTAAACACAGAGTTTTACTGTTGGATAAGAAAATGACTTAATATGGAATAAAACTTTTCTCTTTTGTGGTTGTCAAACATTGGCTCCTTGACGATTGAATGCATGTTTGGACTGTCAAAGTCTGTTGCTGTAGGATTTTAATGCCTGTTCCAACTGTAGTTTGGTCATTTTAACAATCGGACTTAACCATCGTGCCTGGGAAAAACCCGTACTAGACTACTATTCCATAAAAATCTTCCAACTGACTTTCTCACATAAAGAGACATTATCGGTTACAGGGCTCAAACCCATGACCCTCAATCTATGAGAGGTTACAGTGATTGCAAGTCAGTGTCTAACCATACAATCACGTAGGCGGTTACTTCCAAATGCAAGGTGGATATCATCATGCCAAAGAGACGTTGGTTTCTATCACGAATAATTTCAGGTCACAAGAAATACAAAGTCTATTGTATTCTGTTGTGCACAATATACATGATATACTCGTCTTGGAGTATTACCTCTGTATTTTACACTACAGAACTTTGTGCCTGTTGAGAGATGCTTTTACAGTGTTTGTGCCAGCCGGAAAACAAAATGTTTGCACTTCAGCACTAAGCAGTACCTGTAGTGGCCATGGTCTGTTTCTGTTCTGACATGATGAAATCTAAATGTGCCACCTAGGATTTCAGGTCAGCAGCTAAAGTTCACTCTTTGATAAATGTTTGATTTAATTGTTTTAATATACAATGTATTTTATATTCCAGAATTCAACTCCCTCTTGGAATTGGCGAACGAATTACCAGATGAGTTGATGTCAACAAGTGACAATACATCTGCACCAAATGGAAATGATACGTCACAACACAGTGTCGGGATTCAGGTCAGTGCAAGTCAGCGACATCAACAGCTATCGCAGCTCTTGTCAAATATGCCAACTCCAGCTAGTAGTGCAAATAGCCGTATTGCTAATCCAAACATAAGCATGAAAAATGCGTTCAATGATGCAGTGAAATGCCCAATGTAGACATTTCTATAGTCACACATTGCCTAAGATAATACAAAATGGAAAGGTCAAGGGTTAAGGTCATTGAAAACTGTTCCTTCTCAATTATGGAAATGCTTCACTTACGCCAAAGAGGCATGACCTCATATGGCATATTTACCACTCAGTCAAAGGTCAAGGTCATCCCATATAAGAACAGTTTGTTTGTTCCAGCTTGAAGAGTCAAAATTAGTGTTTTACCGGCATGGTGGTTTTAATAAAGAAAGTTAATGTTTTTCATTAAGGGTTTTGTCTTAGAATCTCAATAGATCACAAACAGTAGATGCAAGAGGAATACAAACTGTCTTAGCTTCCGTTACAAACAAGAAGCACGCTTGGAAAACGCTTGGAAGATAAGTTGAACACTTAGTTTGTTATAATTACAATTACATGGCATTAACTGTTCCATTCTTGAAGGTTCAGTTTAAGAAAAAATACAAAAAGAAGTCCTTCAAGAATCTTTCATTACATTAGTATGGTAGACGCTGACAGTTTTGCTTGCTGAACTTAAGGAGGTATCTGAACAGTTCATTATATCCAGCTAGTATGGTGAAATTTGATGTAAGTCTTGTGTCCAGTATGTTTTATTACCTTCTGTTGATTTTTTCACTTCGATTAATTATAGAGTCTTCAAGTTCATATCGCATCAAGTCTTGTGAAGACTCAAGTGCTGCGACCAAAATCTTTCAAAGTTCTTAAGTAGTACTGTTTTTTCTCTCTATCCATAATTTCTTCTTTCAGCCTAATGGACCATCGGGCGGAGGTGGCGGGTTTGCTGGCTATAATCAGGTACAAGGTACTGGGCATCAAGTGCCGGTGACCACATCTATCTACAATACAAACGCAAACAGCAACAACCCTTCTACTGTTCTATCGTCTATGTCATCAACACCACCTCACAGCATGTCTACTCATAACCCTAACACTGTAAGTACTAGCTTGAATCACATTCACTGCTAAAGCTAGTTTTAACATTTGCCATGCTGACAGTACCATTAATTGTTTATAGGGTGCACATTAAATTTACTGACTGAATAGCGTACATTACAGATCATGATCAGACAGCATGAATGTGCAAGGTGATTTCGATCTACACTGTTTGCAAAAAAAAGTCATACTAGCATTGTAAAAGTTACAGTAGTGCTAGAAATTGTATGCATGCTGTATAGATTATAAATGTTTCTCAGAAGTACAACACCGTTCTTTTGCTATTGAACCTAATACTATTAGTGTACATGTATGCATATTGTAGACGCATTAATGTTCAATTTCATAGTACTGCACTAATGTCAGCAGCACTACTCACAGGAACTTCAGATGGCATATAGAAATCAGTTAGTTTGTCCGTCTATCCCCCACTTTTTTGTGTGGAGCTTGGCTCTTGTTACAAATACTTTTATTGCCTTATATCTAAGCTTTCCCCCTTCATTAAATTTGAATTTTATTGTCAGAAACATAACTCCAAAGTTATTAAGGTGAATTACTTGAAACTTCATAAGTACTTTGGTAGAGCCCTATGAGAAAATGTGGAGTGTACAAAACCCGTAACTCTACCTTACTTAAGAGACCTCACAGAAATGGCCGCCGAGATCGTCATTGATCTTATCTGTATTATATCGATGAAAGTACGTCAGTAGGTTGCGTGCACATGATCAACAAAAATATCCATGTTAATAGAATTATTTAATTTTCAACTTTCTCAATTAATTATTACAAAATGCCCCCCAAAAAAGAAAAGCAATTGTTGATATGAAACCTCGATATGTAAGTGTTTTATATGATTATTGATTAAATGTATATCAATCATGCAAATGAATGATTAATCAGACCTTGAATTCAGGCTACGAAACCCCGAAATTTGTACCGATATCCGGATAATCAAAATTTCGGACGTTGTCAATAATGGAAGAGGTTATAATTTAAAATGATTATACGTTTAACAGATGTTACTAAGATGTGAAATATTAAACAATGACTTTATAACTCTTATAGAAAATTACATATACAAAAGTCTTGCAACTGTATAGACATAATTTCGGACATAAAATAAATAAATGATATCGCATGAACAAAAAAATCTTTGGTAAGTTAATAACATGATTAAAAGCTATATAATTTGTGATTAATCTAGAGGCTTCATTTTACAGCCATCCATCATGAAAATTAATTTGTAAAATTTTAATGCGGATGCGCCTCACTTCTCCCTGTTCATGAAAACTACTCCCTATTTTCCCCAAGAGGGAGAAGTCCCTTAAATCTGGACCTGAGCTTATGACGTTTAAGTACTTCTTAATTTGCTGTTTTTTTACTTTGTTATTTAGTCCAACTTGTCAATACAAATGGTATATGGTTCCTTTATCTCTGTGTCTAATTTCTCTATGCATGCAATTAAACCATTATGTCCTCCGTTAATTTTCCTTTAATTATGGCCTAACGTTATCGTGTGCTCATAATTAACTCTTGTGACAACTCATTGTTTCACTACCGGTAGTCCGTTCAAATCCTATAAGCAGCCGCTTAACCAATTTCTAAACAATAACATATGAATGGTCATTGAATAGTGACCCTCGCCAACGATATTTCAAGTAAATATGTAAAACACTTGGTCGCTACAGGCACAGTCACTTTCCACATAGACTCGTACAGAAATAAATAAAACTCTTGGCTAGCTGTTAGTGTTTAATGTAACACTTGTATATTTTATCAGTGGTTCTCTTTCAAATTTGTTCAAATTGTTTCCCGTAGGTCCAAATTCACCTTGCCCGGACAGTCAATATTGTGTCTCCGACGTGCATCAAAATACTTCTAAACAACCCAACACCCCGAGCTTACATATTTTTTGTGTCGCATTGACTTGTTCTCTTAGACAGGTGAGCGATATAGGGCCATCATGGTCCTCTTGTTGAAATAAATCTCAAATCTTCTTTGCAAACACAGAAGTCGTCTTGTACATTTCTGCTTGAAAAAAACTTTCTTTTTATCTTAATTATCAAATTTAGAGATAAAAACTGCTTATTTTCCCCACAAAATCTTGAAAAAAATACTGATCAAATGTATGCAGCAAGTTGGTATATGAATATTAACTAGATGAATACATTTTAATCCTAGAACATTTCTTTTTATAGCAACCTGTTCCACAAACTCAACCTGTTCCACATACAGGAGTGCCAGGTGCACCGGGCCCGCCAGGACAGACAGCAACAACTCAGTCAGCTGATCCAGAGAAACGTAAGCTTATACAACAACAGTTGGTGCTGTTGTTACACGCACATAAGTGTCAGCGTCGTGAGCAGAATAACGGGGAGGCTTGTACTCTACCACACTGTAGAACTATGAAGAACGTCCTGAATCACATGAAAACGTGTAATGCTGGAAACTCTTGTCAAGGTAACAGAGGACTTTCTCCTTTTCACACTGTAGAACTATGGAGAGTGTTGTTACATGCATGAAAATATATTGTATATGGACCAACTCTGTCTCATGTAAGAGTGCTGGATTTGGTGAATGCATGTAATGCAAGCCTGAAAAGCACAGCAAAGTTGGAATGGGTTATGTACACAGGTTTGTATGTAAGAAACTACAGAAAAGGGAAAGAGTGTCACATTATCATTATACAGCTATCCTCGTTCAAATTACAGAAAAACATTGCTTTGAGATAGGAAGTAATATACACACGGGGGTATTTTCTTGCATTGATTTTACAATTGTTTCAGTTGCGCATTGTGCTTCATCAAGACAGATTATAACTCACTGGAAGAACTGTACACGACAGTTCTGCCCTGTGTGTTTGCCGTTAATACATGGATCTGATCACCGCGAACAACCGGGCAGTAAGCTGAATATTGCGTTTCCAACTGAAGGTAAAAACAGTTTGTAATTTCTCGTTAAACTGACAGAAATTTAAAGACATCTATTACTGCATGTACTGAGCTTTAGCTTCAACTGAATTAGGTATAAGTAGAACGCTGCCAGTCACCGAGTAAAATCATAAAAAGCTGGATAAAAGCTTTACTTTAATAAAGATTATAATGGAAACTATTTCAACAAATCAATTGACAGTAAGACACTTTGTCGGCATATGATGTCAAAAAACCTGATGCAGGGGGAATTGCGGAAATTTTATGTTGGTATGTTGAAAAACCATCTTCCTTCCATTGTAAATGATGTTAACAGTATTCTAGATGAAATAAATGTATCATTTAAAACATTGTTTTCAGCAGGTCCTCAGCAAACAAACACAAATAAAAATACAGGGCCTCCAAGTGCAGTGAACTCGGTAGGACCCCCTGCAGTTCCTCCTTGGATGAATGATGCACAACTTCAAATGGATTACACCGCTCTTGGACTCCCTTATTATGGGAAGCAGGTCTCTAGTCTACAACCAAATGACAAAAGAGCACCAGTTGGTAGCGAATGTATGTGTTTGAACCCTTAATTCCTGATATATTGTAATTTATTTATTGTCAATACTCAGTCTGTTACTGATACATATCAGCAAGCATTATTTGATAACATTTAAGTAGTTGAATAGAATTATCCATTTTAAAGAGCATGTTTTGGTCATTCATGGTGAAAGTGACTGTCCCTGTAAGATGTTTTCAGACATAGATTGCTTGACAGCCAGTATGAATTCTATTTTCAGTGAGCAGCCCATTGTCGGGAAATGATGGTTTCCAGATCATTGCTCAGACAAACAGGGGAACCAAAGAATGGCATCAGAGTGTGACACAAGACTTCAGGAACCATCTCGTCTGTAAAATGTAATATAATTCTGATAGCAAACATTCAAACATCTTCTGTAAAATACGTTTGTCATATGATATGGAAGTAGTGCATTTTTGGAAAGTATGTAGGTTTCAGTTATTATCTCAAACTCATACAAGTTTAAGGAATTGGATAGACATTAACTTTCCATCCTCTGAATGGAGAATTAAGTAATCAAAATTAGAATGCTAATTGCCTTATTCATAATTTAAACATTTTTGAAATCTTTGTAAAATCAGTCATAACTGAAACATCTTTTAACAGAAAATACAAATTTTTAAAAAATGGAAGTGTCTGGGATTCTTTTCATGCGTCTACATGATTTAGAACGGAATATTAAAGTTAGGTAAACCTGTCTCAAGAAAACTACTGATGTCTGTACGATATGACCAAATTTTAACCAAGGATTGGGTTGCATTCACAGAGTACAAGCCATATTTCCTGCCCCTGATCAAGCTGCTCTGAAAGACAGGCGGATGAACAATTTGGTGGCGTATGCAAGAACAGTAGAAGGGAATATGTATGAAACTGTCAACAGCAGGGTATGATTATATTCATAAACATACATACATATCTATAGTATACTATAATTCCATTGTATACATTAGAAATACATGACCTGTACTTGTAAACTATTGTATCACAATGATTTATAATATGTAATTTTGAAATAAAACAGGAAAAGAAAAGTTACAGAGCTCTAGATGCTCGAGAAGCATCAGTGGGGAGGGCAAAATCTTAAAGCTATTTCTCAACCTTTTCTATGAATGTGTCTTTTTCAGGCTTCTGAAGAAGCAGCCATACTTGGCTCAGAAAAGAATGGCTTTGAAAATCTGGGAAAAAAATGAAGCAGAAATGATAATTAATCTGCACTGAGTAGAGAGTAATGTTTGAAAATATGAATTACAGGAAGAATACTTGCACTTCTTAGCAGAAAAGATTTATAAGATCAAAAAGGAGCTGGAAGAGAAAAGAATTCAGCGCCGAGAATTACAGAAACAACAATTACGAGGTGATACAACCGGAGCTGACATTAGACCACAAACCGGTAAGTTGGGAAATCTTCTGTATGTTCTGTATAAGTTAAAATGTTGAATATTTCCAGTCTCAAATACTGCCATAGCAAAGTGGAATTCGAAAACCTCTCACCCACATGACTCTCACCCACATGACATTGCTTAAAGTGTTTAATTGAACTGTTTCTTCATACATAACAATGGCATAAACATGGATATTGGCTGCCGACGGAACATTTAATTTCATTTTTAATGTAATTTGATTTGATTCTACAGCCATTTCTTCTCTCTTGAATTCTAAATCAAAATAAATAAACCCTAACACAGATTTGAAATATAATGTATTTAAAAGACTCTCAGTACGTTTGTCTTTTGTTTAGGATAATAATTAATGACATCATTACAAATTTTAGAGATGCTTGAATATTCTTCCTCGGGATAAAATACCTCATTTACAACTTCAAGCCGCCAAGATGCCATTGTACAATTTTAAGTTTTTGCATTTACTTTAAAAATAAGTGTGATGTTGTGAATTACTGTTATCTGGTCGCTGCAAATAAACAAACATGTTTAGGGTTGGTTACACCGACAGTTATTCTAAAACTTACATCGCTTTGTTGTGTGTCCTGAGATTGTGCTTCTATATATTTCACGAAGATATTGCCATTGTCTTGCAACCATATATGTTTCTGGGACTACGGCTTGACCATCGGAATTCAATCATTCTCTGAATCCAACGTATTAATTTTGAAATTATGACTTTACCTGCATCAACCCAGCAACTCTATAAATTAATTCGTCGTCATCTGCTAACTGAAGAGTAATCTGAATTTGACTCGGGGGTAACAAATTATTTTCCAAACCTTGAAAAAAGGAAAAATTACATTTCCACCTTGAATGAGTGCTTTTCTACTGGCAAACCCTTTATTTTGTCCGGCTTGATCATCTCTACTTTTGGCAACAGCGGTAGTATCTGAATAAAAGAATTAATTTGTTCCGGTTGATTCCGCATAATCCTTTGATAATTCCACTATACATTTACATTTATTACGTTGTACAAATTATTCACGGTGGGGAATCACGTGATCAAAATAATCTCTAAGCAAAAGTAGATCTCAGAAATAGTTGGAAAATAATGAAAGCTGTTTAGCTGTTAATGTAAAATGTAGACTATCTTATGGCAACATTAAAGTATTATAGAACTACACAGGTCTCAATCATAGTCACCTTCAGATTGTGCTGAACACTTCGAGAAACTGACATAATTTATGTTTGAAGTGTTCAACACAGTTAGAAGGTGACTGTGATTGAGACCTATGTAGTTCTATAATACTTTTATGATACCATAATATAGGCTATATTTTTAATTTACAGCTAAACGGCTAACATTATTTTCTAACATTTTTCTGAGATCTACTTTTGTTTAGAGATTATTTTGATCATGTGATTCCCCACCGTGTTATTGCAGTCATAAATATTTTTTTCCATTCTGGTTCGGTCTATTATATAGGTACTATTTCTGTGCCGGACCAGTAACGGTATATCAAGGACCATGACTGAAATGTCGAAATAAGCACGAATGTCGCACTACTTTCTACACGTTTTCATGCAATAGTAAACATTTGTGCCAAGTCATTCTATAATACCACCATGCACGGCAAAGTTATGCCCCAGACACGAACAACACCATCACTATACTTAATTACTTATATACATCTACTAGGTGCACTGTGCTCTTGATCGTTGAGCTATGGACCTATTGTTTGAACGCCACACATTGTCTTGATGTGATTAACACTTTTGCCAAAATCGGTCCATGTATCATAAAGATACTGACCGGACACGAAATGAGACAGACAGACAGACAGACAGACGGAATGACGGACGGACGGAGGATATCGAGCAATCCTATCGTCCCCAAAGTAACAGTGATTTTCTATTCATTGAGACCAATCATTCTTTGTGTCAAACAGATATCAAGATATTGAATGTTAAAGGATTTCATGTTTATGACCCTTTGTGACCTTGACCTTTGACACATTTTCACAAATGTGTGACATATTCGTACGTATTTGTCACACATGTGTAAGGAATTCTTACGTTTTTTTCACACATGGAACGAATTCGTTTGACAAATGTGTAAAAGTAACGGTTCAACAAAGCATCCTTGCCGGATCGAGCGTTTTTATCTTTACTTTTCTGTGTAAATTGTTGAACTTTTCTCAACAAGATCTATATTGAGCAACTGATAAAATTATTCGAAAATTGAGTGCAGATTGTACATATTCGCGTCTATCTATCTATGTCTATCTATACTTATATGTGATTTAAAACAAGAACTACCTTTAAAAAAGATAGTCCACGCAATTTTTAGTATATGAAAGCGATTGTTAGCTAGATTTTTATAGTAAATAAAATAATTTTATTCCGTCGGAAGGCGCCAAATGTCACAAGGTGAGGGAAAAAAAAACAGGATCTTGACCGGGATTCGAACCCATGTACCTTCCCTTGCAAGGTTGTGCTATTGCTTTCCCGACTGAGCTAACCAGCCACTTGTCAAATTTGTCTCCAATATTAATTAAATATCTATCGCGACATGTGTATCAGGTATTCTTATAAATATATGCTACTCGAATTATGATTATTGACCTTGATTCACTGGCCGTGAAAGTATAAATACAGTACACTTATAATTAACATTAATTTGGAAGTACCAACCTATTATGTTGATAGATATGAATTATATACGTACTGAAATTATTAACCCATTCAAGATTCTCATTCTCATTATAAAGGATAAATGAAGAAGTTTGTAAACTTCGAATTACAAATCAAGTAAAATGACAAAAAATGCTGCCGACCAACTTGTTTTTCTAAAGATAATATTATATTGCTAGTACTGATTGCTAGTGCACCCTGTATTATCCAATAAGATGGTGCCTTACGGATATGCACAATATAAGAATGAATTTTATCTATTTCGTCGTAGCATACAGAAACAAATAAAAATGATATATTTAACCAAAAGTGCCTTAAAATACACAAACGGCCGTAGTTGCCTATGTGCTATTCAGTCATAGTCATATAAAGTACATATTTCTTTTTATATGTATTGCTTTTTGTCGTTTTTATATTTTCCCTCTAACACAGTATTCACTAAAACTTCTCATGCAGACCAGACACACTGCATTCCACAGAGAGCAGTTAATTGTTAACTAAATTCTGCAAATTTATCCTAATTATGTGTTGAGAAGTGGAACCTAAACATCTATAGATGGAAACCCTGGGATAATGAACTCGCGTTACTAGAATCTTCAAAAAAACAAACTTTTGTTAATCACATCAGTCTTTGATGATTATTGCGCATATGATTTCAGGGTCTGTTTTCTGTTACGCTAATCTAACCCCGCATGTAAACTTAGATGTTGATTTATACAACATGTACAATTTTTTTTCTTAAATTTCAGGTGCCTCTTGTAGATCTATAGAAGTTGAGTTTAACCAAATAAAAGATAAACTACTATGTAAGATATGCATGGTTCATGATATCGAGATAACGTTTACACCGTGTGGACATCTTGTGACTTGTGAACAGTGTGGTGGGTCAATGAGCAAGTGTCCAATCTGCAGGCAGCTGATCAAATCTCATATGAAAACCTATATGTCTTGAATCAAAATGAGTTCATAAAACTTGAGTGTATCTTCGTTTGCCAACGTAGTGCATGTCCGCGTACGTAACAGAGGCACTACTTTTTAGGAACAGCTCTATAAATTTGGCAAATAAAAGTGGTCAGATTTCCTTTTTACAGTTGACACAATGCCCTGTATGTTTGTGGTTATGTTTTGCACGAATTTGTTTTCCGTTTTTTATTAATATTATTGTTACGATACATATTAGTAATATATCAGTAACTTGTATGATGTGACCTTTGGATAAAATAACAGTCAGTAAAGACAGGCCAGACTAAAAGTTACCCTGAACATTAGTCATGAGATAATTTGTGTAAATTTGATATTTGCGTCTGTATATACGGTTTGATATGAAAGCAAATATTAAACTGTCTGCGACCATTAAAAATTACATTTCATATGAAACATCAAGAACAACAAGAACAGTTCATTAAGATGTAAAGCATTTACATTGCACCCAACCTGTAACAGACTTCTATGATATGCATAAAGTGAAACATATGCCATATGCAATAGTAATGGCATGCAACATTTGGAAACTAATACAAAATCGAATAGATATGCAAGTTTGACTATTAATAATTCACATTGAAAAACAAACTCTTACAGACATTTGTAAATTGTAAGAATGATTGCTCATCATTACATTTTTTGTAAATTATATTTTCTCTCGTCACGAAATGTTAAATTTCTATCAAAATATATCCTTAAGATCGAATATATTACCCTAACTTCTTGTTTTGGTTTATATTTAAAATAACAGGATCAAATTAAATACCCACGCATGTAAAATGAATTTACGAGTATAAAAATGACTAAATTCTAACTTCTATTTACATTTGTATTTTAAAACAATGTTGACATATATTTCTCTCTCATTTGTTTGTCGCTTTCCAATCATAAAGCGTTTTCAGACACCGTTTCCTGTGTGTATTTTTCCAATACTACAGTAAATATAATGAGCTATATGTATAACATGTACTCTCGATATAAAAAGCAATGTTAGGAAAAAGCTCCGTTCAAACAATGGCCCGTTTCACCAGTAAGACAGTAAGAGATACCAGTAATTTTACATACACCGTGATCCTTGGACTTTAAAAATCCTATCATTTATTTTCGATGGTAAGCGTGAAATAAAACAGACGAGAAGCCCTTTTAGTATTAGTAAAGGTGTCTTCCCCAGAAAACCTTTACGCATTGCCATTGATGACTGTAGAATAAAAGGATGTTAAAACTGCATATTTTACGGGTTATGTTATTTTTCTTAAATAAAATTATCTATGCTTATTCGCCCTCGTTAATTATTCCTCCCCATATACAACCTCCGTAGATTGCTTCAATTTCGTCCTCCAAGCCATAGATTATTTCGATTATTATAAGCCGAATATATGAAAAATGTCGTAACTACTACGGACCAGTTCGGCGGTAATTTGTAATAGGGCATACATAGTGGCTGTTGGAACTTACTCCCCTATTTCGGGCCACCATTCAAGACATCATACATACATAGCTATGTTATGCAAACTTTGAATTGAGAAATATTCCATATCCACTAAAAAAAATCTTTTTATTTTATGCTAACTATTAAAACTAAAACAAAATCATGTATATGCACTACTTTAAAAAAGTAGTTCCAGCAGAACCTATATCACCCACACTGTGACTGGTATGAAATCTATATCATCACTCTATATTTCACTGATTTAACACAGTATTTC
>JAUMHA010364562.1:0-13893 GCA_032359765.1 Saxidomus gigantea | reverse complement strand
CTACATACCAACTTTCATTTTTTATTAAAAATAACTTATTTCTGTACTTTTTAAAGTATATTTGAATTTTCACTTTCATTAGTATTGGACCTTTAAAAGAAGAGGATGCAAAATCTGTTCTGCTCGACGGAAATGAAAGTCAGGCCTTTGATTGGTACGATTGATCGATTGATTGGTTGATGTTTATTTAGGTAAAAACACACATATACATGTATAAGTTACAACACAATTACTTTAAACGGAGTCAAATACAGTCTAGTTTGAAACGTAAATCGACCTGGAGGAAGTTCGTTTTATCATAGATAGCTTATGAATATTACAATATTACAATATCACAACTAGTATGACTGACATTTAACATATCATAGAAAACATATGGTAACTTAGAATAAAACTAATTCAGGAATAGACAGATGAAGATGTAACATGTATGTCATATAGCAGTGTGTATATTAACCTAGGATAGCTAGCTTATTTACAATAGGGTCCTTGGGTATATATATATATACTTACTGTGTTATTAGACATAACAATAAAATATGAAAACAACTTTGGGATTTGGAAGTTATCATTGAAGCGTTTCTTTAATATATTCGACATTTATAAATACATATTCCAACAAAGATTTAAAACATAATAAAACAATTTAGAAAAATAAGTCAAGTAGGTGCACTCTATTTTCCCTAAGCTATGCCTAATAAATTGTTTTAGCGGCTATTTTAAATTGACTGAATGTGTTTATTTTCTTAAATTCATTAGGCAGCGAATTCCAGTAATTAATTGCACTATATTGAAATGTGACATTTTGTTTACCATTTGGGCACTTTGAAATTTTACATATTTACCCTTGTGGAATAAGTATGGAGGATCATTCATGTACAAACTATCTTAACTGAATGAGTGTTTGCTTATCTATCACTCTCAAATAACCCCAGTTACTTTAAAGTACTTTTTATTCTGAGATTAGTTGTGTTTTACAACGATATCATTTCTTCCTTTTCGTGGTAGTCCTTGGTTTCCGTTAAGCAGGACTCAGTTGCTAGATTTTATCAGTGTGCATCTTTTGTGAAACGGAAAGGTTTTATTTTCCAAAGGGCAAACACATGCTACCTTTATTCTAACACGGCTGGTAGCAAGTAAGTCTACCTTTGTGATCAGTGCAGATCATGACCATGGTGTACGGTGTTCAGTGGACACCCCTTTAAAGAATCAGTGGTGCTGTCTAATCGAATGATGGACAAGTTCATTATTACATTCTTAATCTTAAGGGTTGTCATAATCGAATCAGTAAATGAAACAACTGAATTATTTTGCTATTTGAATTCTTCAAACAAAGAATTATATCCAAAATGTGGATTTCTACTGAAAATTAATATGGTCACCTTAAGCAAATTAAATTTTGGGAATAATGTGTACATATTCTTTCCTATGTAGAAAAAAACGATAGATGTGAAATAACGAAAGAGCATGTCCATGGTCTCGTAGTAAAGCGGTGGACTGGTAATCTAGATTTCCTGCTCTTCTGCCATCTTAGATAGTGCATTTCGGATGAGAAGTTAAACCGAGGTCCTATGTATCGGTGTTATACACCGCACATGAAAAAGAACAAGGGGCTATCTCTGGAACTGAGACACATTCTGTATCTTGTAGTATCCTCCGAAACTAAAAATAATTGGGATGTTGGTCATATGGATTATTCGGAACAAACGATAAAACTTTAAAATTCGAAATAAAATCAAACCTTTATCGCCTACATAAAGGTGTTACTTTTATGATGATAACGACTGGTAAAATTTAATACACGCAAGGGATCAGAGAGCTCCAAACGCCAGGAATTCCGATCCTTCACTTTGAAGCTGATTTGTTAAAAATTTTGAAAACAATTGTCAAAATATATAGGTGAAGAAATTTATAAATAAAATGTTTTCATGTGCGTATACCTAATTACATCAAAATTACCTGTTATTATATGTTAAAGCAGGTTAATTACAAAATGTTTTTCTACAGTTGAAAGTCTAAAACTATCCTGATGTACTAAATATAATACAACATGCCAGTTTATTGTAGCTTTAGTTTTAAATAGATTAAAGGTTGTTCTGAGTTTTTAAAATAGTTGTGAAGCGCTTCAATAGCTTTGGAGTTCTCAAAGTGGTAGGTAAGTCTGTTAAATCTGATCCTAGGTTGAGAAACTGTATTTCAAAAGAAAAGACGCTTGTAAACAGACACAGAATTTATATGTTGATTGAGAAAAATGTGTATAACTTCATACTAAGGGTAATCACGAAGAGGCAAGATAGAGTCAGCTCGATATTGGTAAACTGGACTATTTTCCAGGAAAGTCTCTGTTATTTGGGTTACAATTATTAGGCCACCCGGTAGATATTACGTTTAACTTATCGGTTTATTAACTTCCTTTCTTGCATCTTCATGTAGAATAAAAGGTTCAGAAATCTTAAAATAAAAAAGGGAAAGAACCATCAACTTGGGATAATTTAGGTACCAGAAAGGTTTTATTAAATGTCAAGCATCATGTTAATCTGTTAGTGCAAAAGTTCAATTGCGATAGTAGATTTTCATGGATTTTGAAGACGATATACAGAGTCTACCTGAACTGAGTGTTTTCTTTTACATGATTTCCGCTAAGAACTTAATTTAGTAACTTAACTCTTGACGATATTTTTATTTTTATCAAACAGTCATATTTTGTTAATAATTATGATATATGCCAATTAATAACATTTAACAAATAAGAGGAAAACATTTTGGTCAAGAAGCTGGCAGTTGTACATACACGATACTCAATTTGATGCATAAGTTCAAATCTACAGAGGCAGTTTTCCTGCTTTGATGTTACCAGTTACACCAAATAATCAGCAATGATAAATGTGATAGTCTTAATTTGGTTGTTGAATGTGATTGTGAAAAATCAAATTGTTGGAATAAATGTTTACACCATTAGCAAAAACGATGCAGCATATCTGAATCGCTCTGTCATGTAATTTTCTTATGATAAGATACCTTAATTAACAGAGAACAACAAATATATTCACACAAAAATTTATGTACAAAATGTGAACAAAATAACTCCATAATTAAAACCAACGGTTATAAAAATGTATGATACATTTCCTAAATACATATGACGTCACGACAAAAGCAATTCCCACTGTGGGAAAGTTCATCTGAATGGGTACATTATGGCAGTATTTTAAACAAAGAAATTTAGCTGTGTTATAACTGTAGTTATTTATTAATAGTGCATTTTTGACAAGTTTGAACATTTAACTGGAATACATCATTTTAATAACACCGTGAAACACAAACGTCCTATGATTAACATGTATATCATAGTCGGATATTTTTCTCTGGTTAAAACTATAGCTGAAATGACTGTTGGAGTACTGGCAACTTCAAACAGCGACATCTAAATAACTGTTTGTAACAAAGATTCTACCGTTAGTCATTTATAGAACTCTTGCATGGCTTTCGGAAGAGGTATTCACCAACGACTTGGATATACTGTCATTAAGACACAAACACTGCTGTTACGGAGATCATAATCAGTCTTTCACTTCAAGTCTTTACGTCGTATACACACTGACACTGTTGCAGTAAATGAATTCCCAAACTCAATTATATTGATGAAGAAAATGCCACTCCTTAAACCAGAACCAGAATTTGAAAAGTCTACTACCTTGTCGCCCTTGATCATGCCATACCGAACAGCGAAAGCAAGCATATACGCATTAATTATTAACATCCATATGTTTGCTAAAATTACAACTACTGCGTTCATTTCTTTCTTTACACAACAAAAAATGGCGCAAGTAATTGTTAAAAATGCACTTATCCCTGAAAGAACTGCGTGCGCCAAAACCAATCTCTCGGCTTCACCAACTGATTCGTTGTTCGAATACAAGTCAGAATCAATTTGTATGTCCGTTGCATCTTCAAGGACAACTTTGTTAGTCTGCCAAATTAACACCCACTCCAATAATGTAGTAACAGTAAATATGATAAGACGTACTATGTAAACAACCAATTCCTTTTTATTATCGATGTAGCATTCAAAAAGCTTATTCATGAGAATCACGACAATGTCGGCAATAGCACCTACATCAGGCATATTGCGCGTTTAATCGTCCAAGAATAATAAAATTTTGTATTCCTTACTTCTGCTGATATATTACTTAGCTGTAAATTATCTGTATCCCGCTAAAGTGAACTTACAGCGATAACACATAAAAGTTGGGATCTAGGAGTTATTGTCATGGCATATCAAATAACTGAACATAAAAGTAAAACTGCACCGCTTTGATACAAATCACTTCGTTCAATAGCTTTCAATGTTTTTTGAATATCTTTGTTATGACAGAGGAAAAACTGCAGGTAAAGACAAGTTTTTATGGCACGCCGTTTCAGTAAGTATTCCTGGGATCTAAGTTCTCAGTATACTTGTGCAGACGGCGAAGGGAGAACCTACGTTCTTAACTATCAATCTAGATTCTCGTAGGAAAGCATAGATCCTTTTGTCGACAATATAAATTTTATTTTAAAACATAGTATCTCATGAATGATTGTGAAAAAGTTTAAGACTATGACAAGCCGTTTCATCAAGTATTCTCAGTGGCCGTACATGTTCTCATTTAAGGCCTAGGTGCATTTTTTTATAAATGTAATTAGCCACATGTATCTATTATAAAATACGAGCATATATACTAAGTATTTCGTGCGTCACTTTGAAAACAAGTGTTTCGGTCTTGGGAATTAATGAAATAACTTAATAGTTGGCAATATGTTTTCTTTTTCTCAAGTAAGTACATATCAGCTGCTTGTGAAACATCCAATGGTTTATGCCGCATGGGTATCATGTATGAAACATAACAAGAAAGCGCTATAACATCACCTGAGAACGAAAACGTTTTTGGCATTCAAACCATTTTATAGCTTGAATGCAGATTCTTTTCTATTTGATGAGAAAAGTTTATGCTGAGAGAATAAATCATTCTTATGATGAAATGAAGATTAAAGCTAAACATTCTGTAACAGGACCATTGGCATTCAGCCAAACGGACGGACATGTATATAGGTCCATGGAGCAGGTTAGAAAGTGTTGCCACTGGTACTGTTTTATATTGACTATTCTATTATCAATAAAACTGCCAGTCACGTGGCTGTCGGCCAGTAAGCATCTGCAATATCTGCAAGTCGACAACTATCAATACTACCGTAATAAAAAAAGGAAAACTTAATAAAAGACGCGTACACATTAAAAACAACCGTATTGGCACAGTAAATTTAAACTCGTGAATGACAGGTTAAGCTAGATGCAATATAGAAGCTTTGATATATGTTTAACCAGAAAGTACTATCGATAACTCGAACATCGATAACTCGAGAAATAAAAGTAACAAGTGGCTGTAATTACACATGATTTAAGACGATTTAAATGTGCGAATAACATTTTATACATTTTAGCCACTGGACGGCCGATTAATCGATATTTAACGAGAACAATCAATTAACAATAAAAGTTTCCATGATGTGTCAAAATAATGATGCACCATCGGAGGTGAGAAAAATCTGATAATCGGTGACCTCGAGTTGGCGCAGGTAACTTAGTAAGAAATCTACCTGGCGGGACCACAGGTCTTCCTCGAGTTATCCGGGGTTCTCGAGTTATCGATGTTCGAGTTATCGATAGTACTTTCTGGTTAAACATATAGACAGAATTGCCGGGACCGACACGAGTCCTCGAGTTATCCGGGGTTCTCGAGTTATCGATGCTCGAGTTAACGAAGTTTTACTGTAGTTTAAGAAGCGGTCAGAGGAGAGAAGCTATGATGTTTGACTATGTGCGTAAACGAAACTCGCCACTATACTGGGTGATGCACTCAGGGGCATAACTTCTCCAAATGATGTCATTGCTACACTCAACAGCATAAGTAAATATCTACACAGCAATTTGAGAAGAATTGTTAAAAATGTTGGTGATCTTGGTTTAACAGATACATGTTTATAATGGAATTGCAAAAGCGTTTGTATGATCCGGCGAACTACTCGAGCAAATCCGGCATTCTGGATCATATTACTATAATAATAACCATATTATATCGTGCATTTAGATTAAAGTAAAAACTGAGTAAAATTGAGTAAAAACTAAATCTAACGGTATGTCCATTGCTGCTTGGTAACGGTTGACATTGTCATTGCCAAAGTCCTGGCTCTGTGTATTTTAAGGACGTTACAGCTGTCAGCAAGGCAATATATTTTACAATTTTACATTGTTATAACTTGAAAAGAGGACGAGACAAATCTGCTGACTCTGTTGACTAGAGAAGAACACAAACACACAAAATAGATCGTAATAATTTCTTAATATGAAAGTTGTTTTTCATTATCTAGAACTCAGTAAGACAAATAGCTCTTCGACATTGAACTTTCAATTTTCAATTATGAAATAATATCCGTTCCAACAAAACAAAGAGTTGTTTATTAGACGATAACAATGCTGAAAAGGATGGGTTTTTTTCGATCTTGACATAGCCAGATATTAAGGCAAAGCTTTATTTTCTACGCGCATAGTTATGTATCGTCATGCGGCACAATATGACGTCACATTTACAGCAAATCAATTCCCACGTTGTTTGTGGCATATTAAAACAAAATGTTTCTACTCTTTAAACATTTTTACTAATTTACCACAGCATGAACATGAACAAATTCAATACAATTATAAACAACATCTAGGATTGCGAAGAAAGCTATACAGCTTATTAATTTTGAATCTCTTTCCTAGTCTTTGTTTATAGAGACAACATCATGAGTCATATTAGAAATAAAATATAGATGAGTTCATGACAGATACTAAGGACTTTAACGGTTAAGGTAATAAAACTATATATATGTTGTATAAAATAAAAGATACAATGATAAAGTCACAGCATGGTCTATTTCACAAATGACGTTATGGATATTTTTTTAAAGAATGACATCAGCGATTTATATCAAGAATGACCTTACAAGCTTTTTTTAGATAAGATTTTTTTTAGAAAGATGCTTAACATTTTCCCCGAAAGTATTATAGATGTAACTTATATATTTATTCGATTTAGGGTGTGATCGCGGACAAAATGGGTAAGGCCCTTCGCCCTAGACATGTTGATAACATGTAATTAATTACTGACGGCAAAAACTAATCGAAAAACATAAGTTATTTTTTTAAATAAAAACAATAGTTTTGGATTTTAAACCTAACAAGAATTTAGCAATACTAAATGAAAATATATTTGTGATCAATGCTGATTGTCATCAGCCTGCATGCTAAACAGTAAATTTCCAGTGCACATCCCTTTATAAAAGAATCAATGGTACGGTCCAGCTTGAATGACGAAAAAGTATATTATTGCATGGTAACGGTTATGTGTTGTGTAAAGATAGAACTGAATTATTTCGTGATTTAAATGGCTTCGTCCAAAATGAGGATTTTTACTAAAACTGACAGCTGTTTGATCGGTATAGTCACTCAAAACGAATAAAGATTTAGGAACAGTTTGTACACATTTTTCCCTTTACAGTTAAGTTCCTGTAACATTTACTAGTATCAACTTAATTCTGTACATACTCATACTTTGCTCCATTCTGACGTTTCGATTATTTATACTACTGCAACTCCTCATCTTATTACAGTCGTATCACGTTAATTTAACTCAGGGAAACAAACTAAAACACTGAAAGGACTGATGAACTGGGACACATTCTGTATCTTGTACTTTCCTCCAAAACCTAAATAACAAACATCTCCTGATGGCGTTTGTCAAAAGGATTATCCGGTACAAACGTTAAAACAACTTCAAAAAAATCCAACTTTCATCACCAACGTAAATGTGTTACATTAATGATGAATACGACTGGTGGAATTTAATATACGTGTGCAGCGTTATTGTCTTGAAGATATAAGGGAGCATCCACGTCAGGAATTATGATCCCTAAACTATGTAGTTGAACATAATTGTAAATTACGAGACATTTGGCAACATCTACAGGTGAAGGTATTCCTTTGTCTTTACCTATAAGAAACGAAGGTCGAAACATATAATTACTCTACATTCATAATTAACATTATTTTGAGGTATAATTATTATAATTTATGTTGATAGATATGAACTGTTTACGTAATAAAATTATAAAACCATTCACGAAAGACTGACAACGCAAGAATACTTTATTGAACTTTAACATTTAACATAGGGTATTATCCATAAAACTTTAACATGGGGTAGTTGCCAAAGGTGATGTTTTTTAATCCGAAGTATGTGATACATTCTACTTATCATGTAATTGGCGGTTGACAGGTTACCAACCTCCGGTCAAAAGCAAGCTTAATACAGCTGCGCCGAAAAGGTGTAGTTTTCAAAGTAGTTATGATATGAGGGTCCTCAAAGTATTTTTCGTTTTAGATTTTCGAACAGATAACAGACTCCTTATGGAAAACATTGAGAGAATAATAATATAATTACAACAACAAAGCGAATCTGCCTTCTGCAGTGACACCCTTATGTGTGCCCAAAGGAGGATATCTAGGCACCTTAAGAGATGTTGGCGATTGAGCGCACAGCGGCTGCTTAATGGCTTTTTAATTACTCTGATCGTTACCTATTATTAACAATAATTTTTTAAACCAAGTAAAGAAGTTAGCACAAGCGATAAAAATACATAACCATTAGTGACATTTCTCTCCGTTTACAGTTGTAAACAAGGAATGTAACATGACTGTGGTGTTTGTATCTATTGTAAATAAATGCTCTACCATCCACGAAAACGATGCGGACTGTCGTTTAGTTTTCCTTTAAATTCATACTTATAGAACCAGAGAACAACAAATACATGCACAGAAAAATACATTATTTAAAATTACGAAGAAAATAATTCACACAAATAAAACTAACAGTTATGAGTTACATAGTAGTACATTTCAGAGAAAAGTGTAATTTCACGACTAAAGCTATAGAAGTACTCATTACACACCTAATACCTTAAATGAAAATGATAACAGTAACTTGGAAAATGAAGCATAAACGGTCAAAATAATACCATGTAAACGTAAATTTCCAGAATGTTTTAAAACTGCACAGACGATTTCTTACTCTTTAGGTCAAATGACTCTTATAATTAGCAAAATACAATCATGATACCATATCATAATTATAATTGAACATATATTACTGGCTATTATCTGTAATCTGTAGGGGATGGGTTGGTTGGAAAGGGGTTCAGGATAAATGTTAGCCGGTCGCTGCTTACATACCTACTCCTACTACCTCCAGTTGAATAAAACATCAACCCTTTTATCATGATCAGTAGATCCTTACGGGTTTGGCCTGGCCACTGGCCATACAGCTGCTAAATCTGATCACATGCATCTGTCTTACCAATGACTCTTACTTTAGAAGGCTGACCCCTATTTTTCAGTAGTTTTATTTTTTGAACACCTCTATGTTTTGTGTAGTTTGTAATTTTAATAGCTCAATAAAGAAATAATATGAACATCAGATCTATTAATAAGTCACAATTTATCCTGGTCTCATTAGACCGGTTGTAAATTGTGTAGTTATGTAGTCATAAAGTACTTCTGACAGATCTCCTCTTGTTAGTTTCCTAAATTGCATTCATTTTAGAAATCCTTCAAAGGGTCTTTTTGCCTGTACGTTCGGCAGAGGTGGTGCTTAAACTCTGTCCGGTTTATTGAATTTGTTTCTGATCTCTAATAGTTTCCTTATTTACTTAGCTTAAATAAATTTGAACAAATATAGATCCTTTTAAATCTTTCTACATATATCTAAATTCCAAAAAAAACAAGAAAAAACAGGAGTACCATAGCTTAGTCCTGCCACTGCTGAGCTCTATTCTGCAGTCTCATAGTTATTGAGGTTTTTGAAACATGTGAGGGTACATTCCCCTTTGTAAATATAGTGTGTTGCTTAGCTCTTTAATATTGTTGTCAGTCTTCCATCAATTTATTAGCTACTGCTACATGTGTATTCCAGGAACAATTTCACCAAATGATCAACTACTTGTATTGTGTATGTACATCGTATTACCCCTTCACAATATCAGCAGAGTTATCTACATAGTAAATGCAAACAACATCAATCTTGGAAATATATGTACATCTAAATGTTGCAGTCTCATAGCCTTTATACTGATGAAACTGTTTATGTAAAATATGCCATCAGATAAATTAAATATGGAGTGTACATCAATCTTCTGCCCAATAATTAACCATCCATTGATGTTCATTGTATCTTCTTCATCATCAGTATGTCAAATATTTTACATATTTTTTCACTCCATATATGGCATTTTGAGACTGTATGATCTGGGCTTGGTGTTGTGTCTTCTCCAGGGTTCTTATTGTGACTGCTACCCACCACTGGATTCAGAGTTATGTCATGCAATTTGACCATTCCATTATCCTACAGAGGGTCCAAAGTAAAATTGCAAATACGGTTAAACCTGTTTTGGTTCATATCCTAGAAAAGTTTCACAAATTTTATCCCAAAATGGGTGAGAAAAGTTATAATACATAATAGTCTGTTTAATATTACTTTAAATTTACATTACTGTTGCAAAGAAGGGCAGCAAAATCTATTATATTACAACCCCTTATTGAATTACCCCAACTACCTTGACAGGGGTTCTGAATCTTAAAGAATGGTAGCAGTGAAATAAAATATATATGGCATTGTGTGTCAAAAGTTTAACTACATTGAAATAAAATGAACTTTAAAACCCTTCTTCACTCTAGAAAATATCACTGTTTCCTAGAGGGTCATTTTTCATATGTTTTTAAATGACCCCACCTTTAGAATAGACCAACCAAAACTAAATATAAAGTAGCATTATATGAAACTTTATATATTGAATTAATCGCCATAGTCCACAGTACATAAATATTACATAGCACTTTAATATCCTTCCCTTCTCTAAGAATAAATTAAGATTTCTAGAGGGACAACTTTCGGCCTTCCGGAAAAAAAGTTCAGAACTTTGTTTCTGTTAAGAACGTTTAAAGTTTCTGAACGGGGGGTTAATGTCACGGTATTTCACTGTAATTAAGGATATCAAATAACTGAACATGAAAGAAGAACTGTACCGCCATTCACATTATTGTGATACAAATCACTTCGTTCAATAGCTTTCAATGCTCTTTGAATATCTTTTGTTATGACAGAGGACAAATTGCGACAATATAATTTTTATTTGAAAACATAGTATCTCTTGAATGATTGTGAAAAAAAGATAAAGACTATGTAATAAAGTGACAATCAGTCCAAAAGGGCTCTATTTTTTATGTAATTTGGACCCTCCGTATAACAAGCCGAATCATATATCAAAATGTTCGTTAAACATTATAGTTTGTGAAATTGCTGGCATAAATTGTGGCCTTCCGAAATTTCCAAGATGGCGTCTAAAATGCCACCAAAACTAAAATATCCACTTTTAGAAATGCAAAAGTGAGATATTGTGATCGCCTGATGTCCGTCGTCTGTCTGTCTTCTGTCGTATGTCTGTCCACACTTAACCTTGTGTATGCAATAGAGGTTGCTTTTTATTATGGATCGTCTTGAATTTTAGGCAGTATGACAACCTTGATAAAATCAAGGCCGACTTTGAATATGGATTAACTGGGGTCAAAAACTATGTCACAGGGTCAAATCCTAGGAAAATCTTGTGTATGCATTAGAGGTTGCTTTTTTTATTGGATCTTCATGAAACTTGGTCAGTATGATTGTCTTCATAAAATCTAGGCGGATTTCGACTATGATTCAGCTAGGGTAAAAAATAGGTCACCCGGTCAAATCATAATAAAACCATGTGTATGCAATAGAGGTTGTATTTTTCATTGGATCACAGAAACTCAGTCAGGTTTATTCAAAAGCTAGGTTACCCGGTCAAATCAAAGAAATACCTTGTGTATGCAATAGAGGTTGCATTTTCATTCTACCTTCATGGAACTTGGTCAGTATGATTGCCTTGATAAAATCTAGGTCGACTTCGAACATGGGTCATCTAGGGTTAAAAACTAGGTCACGGGGTCAAATCATAGAAAAACCTTGTATATGCGATAGAGGTTGTATTTTTCGTTGGACCTTCATGAAACTTGGTCAGTATTATTGTCTTAATAAAATTTAGGTCGAGTTTGAATATGGGTAATCTGAGATCAAAAACCTTGTGTATGCCATATAGGTGGCATTTTCAACGTCATCATCATGTTAAGTGTTCAAAAGGTTTGCCTTGTAAAGGTCAAACATAATGTCTGTGTTTATGATATTTAGTTGAGGATTGAAGCGATATAGGGCCATCTTGGCTCTCTTGTTTAATTATCTCCCTTTGTTGCATTTTCTTCATTATTCTTGTCCGGAGTATAACTCAAAATGTACTGAAGGGTATTATTTGAAACTGTATACAGATATAGAGCGCAATGATGGGAAGTGCAGTACCAAAGAACCTTAACTGTACCATGCCTTATATTTAATTATTACATTTTCTTAACTTGGACATGACTCAAAATGTACTGAAGAAAATTCTTTTAAATTGCAAATAACGAGACAGGACATTCAGGGAAAATGCAGTACCCAAGAACAATAACTGTGTTGGGTTTTTAATTTTCTCACTGTGCTGATTGATCTTGTACAGAGCATACTCTTGTCCATAGCATAACTCCAAAAGTACTGAAGGGAATTACTTTTTTCTTCATACAGTGAAAGAGCACATTGATGGAAAGTACATGCCCAAGAACCATGAATCTACCTTGCCTATCTTTCCCCCACCAAATTCTAATATTTTATCAAATTGGAACCTATACAATATATTCCTCTCATTTCAAATTTCTTGGTCAAAGAAAGAACACCATGGCTCTTGTTAAGATTGTGTTTTGCTTCAAAACATAGAACTGCATAAATACTCACTAAATAAATGATTTTATGACAATTTTTTATGAATTTCGGGGATATTTATGAGAATATTGAAAATTTTACTCTTTAGGGTAGACAAAATCAATGATGGCTTTAAAATGGCTACTCATCACACCGAAATTGGTTGAATATAAGTTTGAATCGCAGAAAGTATTAGTGTAGGTAAATCTTTGGAAGTATCCAACTTGACCTTAAAGTTTCAGCTATGAATTTCAGCCACTGTCGATACAGCGGTTTAAAATATGTGGCTGTACCGTAACCATTAAATAATATATGTAGAGTTGTTGTTGTACAATTAATGGGTTGATGCGATTTATTACAGAAGGCTTCTATCTTGATAAAATGTGGTAAAATGAGGCATTTTTAGCCATAGGGTTTTCTTTTAAATTGTATTGTATTGTACTTTTATTGAACACCTAATTTTGTTTTGAAAATATAATCGGCTAGATGTAGGGTATGTCCCTTTAAGCAAAAGAAGGAAAAACACAACATTACCCTATTCAACATAATACACGTAAAAGACTAAATTAGTTATAATCTTAAAGTATTTACCTAAGTCTGAAATGAAATTCAAATGCATCAGTTGATATCACACTTGTTTCCACTTCCATAGTAAAAATATCTATGTAACTTAGTATGTTGCTTATTTAGTAATAAGCACAAAGGCTTATTAACATATTTTCAAACTTATGTATTACAAAGCATCACGTTATCAACATGTAAAACTCATAACATAATCACATAGCATGCTATAAATTATTTAAAATGGAATTATGCGCATTTTTTTCAAGCAAGAATCCAGGTGAAATAGGTGTGTGTTAAAAAGTGTAAAGAAATTCATAGCTTTTAACCCAATACACCAAACTCTTCCTGCTACCAGTACGAAATAATAACTTTCCAAATATTACTTTTCCTA
>JAUMHA010364561.1:7947-24797 GCA_032359765.1 Saxidomus gigantea | reverse complement strand
ATTCTGCACAGCTTTGACATGTGGGAAAATTGTTGTCATCAGGATAGCTTTCAGATGACCATTTGGAAATGAAAGTCACACAGCCTGGCACTGGTTCATTATTTTATGACCTTTGTGAGTTTTGTTGTCTTAGTAGTCACAACTTTTTTGCCAACTTTATTTTTAAGAATTAACAGCTCTTTATGCTGTAATGTCTCCAAAGTAGGTAAACATTCATAACACTAGTATATCTAGTTTCTGAGCAGAAATGAAATATTTTTAAGTTGGAACTAAATAACATTAGTCATCCCCAGTAAAGAATTCCTGTTTCATGTTGAAAGTCAGTTACATCAGTAAATGTTTAATGAAGTATTTTGTATGTCGTCAGAGTATTAGGTCCATGTTCTTTGATTTTAATTGGCTGATTTATGTTACTGGAAAATACCAGAAGAAAAATGACTCCAAACAGTTTAGATCCTGTTTCTGCTATTAGGTTAATGAGAATTGGATTTCAGTAAAACTTCACAGAAATGCAGAGCACCACAGAAGGTGTACCGTATACAACTCTCAGGTCCTAGGCTGAAAGCTCATGGTCACAAACAGTGGTCAAATCCCCCAGTATAGATTACATAGCATTTTTGGTATCACATTGTATATCTGTAGTAAATGAGATGTTTTAGCTAGATTTCACAGAAATGTACATCACTTTGAGAAAGTGTTTAGTTCTCAAACTGTTGGCTCTCTTTAAAAGGTCAGGGCTATATGTTGATGTCTAGGCCACACTTTAAGAGCATATTATGTCACCAGTCCTTCAGTGACAGTTCTGGTATTGTTTCATTCAACTTGTTAATCCCGGTCCTTTCAAGTACAAATTCCAGAAATCTAATATTTGGTAGTTTTATCTTGTCTCAAATGGCACTCAGTTTAGTTAAAATGTCAAGTTAATATCAATTCAAATTCAGTTGAATTTGTTCAGGTTGTTTATTTGCTATTAACAAAATTATTTGATAGTTTCAGTATTCAGTAATTGTTTACTACTTTTACAGATGCTAAGATTTTTGTTGGATTTAATTTTTCAATTTTTGTAAATTAGCCAATATAGTTTTGCTTCAGGCAAAAAACTTTGACCTATTCTTTACATTTTCAATTATCTTATATTTTTACTAGTATTTAGTTCTTTGTTCTTTAAGATTCAAGCAAAATCATGAGTGAGATATTAAATGGTAAGAGATTTCATGTTTCTTATATAAATGATATTATGGTTAGATTGATATTCAATGGATGTATCAATTTTCAAGTATGAAAGTACATGTTTTAATCTCGGGATAGTCATAGTACATGTATGCAAAATTCATTGTGAGTTTTGGAGATCAAAGTACGAGAAATGAAATAAACAGTCTCATTGGCAGATATTAGAAATGTTGTAGTCAAGTTAAAAATGAAGTCGTTTAGCTGTCTAAATGTGCCCTTGTTCTTTTTTCTCTTACCCATGCTAAACGTCTAAGATGAACTATACCTTCTGTCAGTGTGACTATTTACTAGTGCTTCCTGAGAATTTACCATTCAAATTGCTAACAGTGTAGACTATGATCAGAATGAGTGGCTGTGAAGGCTCAGATCATGGTCTGCAATGGGTACAGAGAAATAGACTCAACCCTTATCTGGTTAGATATATATAAAATGGACTGGTCCATGTTTCAATTTGGACAATGTCATTAGTTGTTCAAAGGGGTGCTCACTGAAATATACTGATTATGACACTGTGGAGATCTTGATCAGCTGGCATGGTGCAGATCAAGATGTGTCGACCATCCCTATAGTCATTTTTAGCATATATTATTTTTAATGTGTATATACTATGTTCACATTTATACATTATCAAACAATTTTTACAAGGACTTTTTTATGTGTAGCGCTCACTGTGTGACTTACGACTGTTTCACTGATCAATATTTTTAATGGTGTTTCAATTTTACTTTAATTTGCACTTTCAATTATATATTTTGAAGTGACGTAGTCAATTTTACCAGTTTATAACTGTCTGTTCTTTTAGGCATCATACAGACTGTAGACGCCAGAGATGTTTTTGAACATTTACATAAACTTTACTATGCTAAGTTCTAAAATGGACTTGTCCAGCTCACCATTAATTGTTCAATGGGTCCTCACTGAAAACTTACTGACTAAATAGTGAACGATGCAGGTCATGATCAAACTGCACACAATGATGTGCAGGCTGATCATGATCTACACTTGTCGCAAAGTCAGAACCATTTTAGTCAGCAGGCTACAGGGGTTTGTCAGTTACAGAGTTGTCAAATCTTGCCGTATATTGTTTAGCAGGAATGATTTTTCTAGTACTTCAATAATAAATTCGCATTTAAGACTATCTTTTCTTTATGCAGCATTCATGTTATAAACCAATAGCTTCTTTATATCGGGGAGTTGCTGGAGGTAGTTTTGCATGCTACAGAATAAAGCTAATAACTAAATAAATCTAGAATCTAATGTATTAAACTTACATGTTGCTTGCAAAAACTTCATAATACATAGATACCTGATCAACTGGACATAGGTGGGACTAGTTAAGAGGTTTTGTTGATATTGGTAAGAGACAAAGAAAGGCAGCTCACCAGGGTCACCCATGTATTGGGGTAGAATATTACAGCCAAATAGAAAGCAGTCATGGGTTGGAATCTTGTCATTGATGGAATCTTACTCAAACCTACGACTGTTTCATACCTTGATGTTTAGAGCTGTGACAAAAGACATTTTTCTTCCTGGTCATTTGCCACCCTTGATTGTATAGAAAAGTTGCCAGTTACCTGTGAAGAGCTGTTGGGAATGGTTCAGAAATCTGTTTGATGACTGTTTCTGATACAGATAGTGCATTTTGGGCTTCAGCCACACTACCAACTGTGTCACTTTACATGAGAAAGTTGGTAGTTTGGTAGTTTCTTAAGTAGTAAGGTAGTACTGGTCCTTCCCAGGAATGATAGTTAGATAAACTGCTGGCATGTAAGTGATTGAAATACCTTTGAAATGGGCCTTTGACCACAATAAAAAGACTTACTTTCCGAATGTAACAATCACACAGTTGGCACAGATTCTTTGGCAGGCAACACTGGTGTTCTAAAATTATATTGAAATTAACTGAATGAAATAATGTACTTTTAAGCTAAAGTTTTAACTTGTTATAAATTGGGTTATATAGGTACTGATCTAATTGACAAGAGTATGCCAGTAATCCTAACCCCGAGTGTTGTAATAAGTGTTCTATGAAAAACTATTGTTAAAACTTCCACCATACCCATACTTTCAGTATTGTGTAACATACATATCCATTGTGTTATTTGAGTGTATTTGAATTGTTTTTCAACACTACCATACTATTGTTAAACTAATTTTAACAGTGAAAAATCGTACGCAACAATATTCACCAAATGTTTT
Organism: Saxidomus gigantea; assembly: GCA_032359765.1. NCBI lineage: Eukaryota > Metazoa > Mollusca > Bivalvia > Venerida > Veneridae > Saxidomus > Saxidomus gigantea. The sequence goes on along the minus strand of JAUMHA010364561.1, from coordinate 21,368 downwards.
TTTTTTCACTATTGTACTATATAGAATGAGTGTTTCAGAATATATATTTCTGTGTTTTCTGTAATGTCAAACATGTAAGATTTTTCATTCTCATCATATTTATTAGTCTTATTTCATACAGATGTATGTCTGTATGTTACAGTTAATCCAATATAAGTAATATTTACATTTATATTTTTGTATTTCATAGAGTATTTGATGTCTCAACAGTGTTAATAACAATCAGTGAAATCTGTTTATGTAATTACAGAAGAAGCGGCTGAGAAAGAATCTGCCATCGATCAGCTAGCAGCAAGACTGTCTGAACCTCGCCAAGATGACACTGCTGAGGATAAACAAGATGCTGGAGAATCTGGTGTGTAACTATAAATAGAACTGCTGTCATGTGACCTCAGTCATGTGGTCTGGTCTTCTGACCTTGTCATGTGACTTGGATGCTAGGTGACAACCAGCCTGGTCATGCAATCTCTATATATTTGGTCTCAGTGTATTATGATTTAGTTATATTTTTATTTTCTTTAATTGAATATTATCAACACCGTTTGCATTATGTTCATGCAAAGATGAGATTAGATTAAACTAACTTCACTGAAACAAAAATTAACATCAGAAAAATATTGAACAATTAATGGCATGAAATTAGTGAAATAAATACATTGCGCTAGTAACAAATATGTTCTATGAAATGGCACCCAGATACTTGATAAAACTGAAAGTTGGGGTGCTAATTGTTAAACTTAAGATTTTCCGTCCTGTTATAAGAACTAACATCTTGATTGGTTAACTTTTCCACTTTGACTACCAACCAGGTGAAAGGTTATCTGACACAATTCACATGACAGTAACCCTTTGTTACCACCAGATAAATATTTATGAACAATAATGCTTTTATATGTAAGTCCACCAGTTAGCAATTGCTTAGGAACATTACAAATGCAAATACTCTTCAATTTTTACTCAGTATGTTAGCCCATAGAGTGTTGTAACATTTTTGTCGGTGTGTTTCTATACTTTGTGAGTAAATATTCCAATCGGGTTAATCTCCCGCTCGGTGACTCAGGAAAATCTTAGGTCACAAACATTCTCGTCTTTTTACTGTAACATCTTTTCTATGCAAACAGAACAAAAAGACTTGTCATACCATCAGATATACATCGAAAAGTACCATCTTTGAAATTTTGTTTCATGATATAGGTATACTGTACAATATATATGCTTACAATGACCACTTTTGTTGATTCCCAGACCTAGAAGACTTAGTACATGTTCACTATGTTAATTCCAAACTAAAGAAAAGTGGGTCAACAATACAAAGTCTTTGGAATGTTTAAATGAGCATGCAGAGAACCTCTAACAAATGTATTTACAGTACATGTTTTGTGAAACATTAGTACATTAAAATCATGAAAATTTAGGTATCCAGGAAACAGATAAGGAAGTCTGCTGATGTGAACTTGAAAGACTACTATTGATTAAACATTACATTTGATTACATAATCAGACATGAAAAATGTGTTCATCCCAAAAAGCTCAGTTCATGCCATTCCGCGTGTTTTTTTACATTTATCTTTTCTTTGTGCAATAGGGAAGTTTGTATTGTCAAATTTTTATCTAGGGGAGCTTTTTTATGGTTCTTTTTGTAATATTTACTTGCCAACACTTGTATAAGCTTTATTTACAAATTGTACGACTTCGTATATACGTTTCTATTCACGTAAGTGTGTAAAAATAGTATCTGCTTAAAAGGTATAAAATATAGCACTTTCAGTTCTCAAATTGAAATACTTTACCTCAAGAAATGGGACTAAAATAGTTCAAAATGATTGTGTGACTAAAATCATAGACTGTTGACAGATATTGTTAAACCTTTAAGAAATATAATGATGTTGATTTGGTAATGGTTAACGATGTTATAATAAAACAAGCTTGTTTAATATTATTCAGATTTATGCATGCTCCCACCTTTTGGACCCTTAAATCCTTGAAGCAGCATGTTTGGGTAGGTCCTTCGTGAAAATCCCAATTTGTCTTCCATACACAGTGCATGTAATTTTTGGACTGGTGTATAAAATGTTTGGTTTTCAAGTGAGATGCAGAATTTGACCAGATGTATTCCTGTTATATACAGAACAGATACCACTTTCATTTGGGTTTTCATAGCAGTAAAGTTATGCAAAATGTGAAGAACAAAATCATAGAATTAATTTTTATGTAGTTTTGCTTTACAGTGACGAAGCTGCTGTTGATTATGTCCAAAAGGTGGGAACATGATTTACAAAAGAAAACTATTTACCACTGTTTGTGCTTGTACTTTATGTTGAAGTGTTTTGCAATAAATTAGCTGCTACTGCCTTACACAATCTACTGTCTGTTTTTTTTGCAGCCATTTTGGTTGCATAGCCTGCTGCTCCTTGATTGGTACTACTCATTTCCCATGATCCTTTGCCAGCATTCAGCCAATGAGCTGATAGCATTCCATTTGAATTTACTGATCATAATTGATCAATAATTCCTCTCATTTAATTTCTATCATTCATGCTTTTAGGGTTAGTTAGTGTTGCTTTTATGTTGAAAAAAGACTGCTTAGATGATTGTAAAGTATTTTGGTATCAATCGTTATAAATTAAGTTGGAGCTTGCAAACTTAATACAAATTTTATACAAGCATAAAAGCATGACTAAACCTAGAAGCATGAATGGAAAACTAAAAACAACAACAACAACCTGATATGTCACTTTGTGTATTGATGTTGTCTTTAGATCTAAAACAATCATGAACAAAATGCATGGCCAGATATAATTCCAAGTAAACTGTAAATATTTAAAATAAAAACACTACTTATTTTTTATTTTTCTGAATTCTAAGTTCAGTGTTTATTTTGTTACAATTTATTCCTTCATTCAGTTGTAGACACTTAACCCCATCTTGCATCATTGAACTCTAATTCGGAGCTTGCTGCTCCCTTATTCATTAATAGTTTCATTATTCATGGCCCAATTTCCATATTTGGCTGTAATTAGAAAGGAGCAGCAGGCTGTTGTGTATTTTTAGTTATTTTCCTGCAACTTTTTGCTCTCTGTTTGCCAGCCAATATTCACAGTGCTTATATTCAGTCTTGTTTCTTGCATGGCATGTTCTTTCTTTTTTTCCTCTGTGTTTGTTTTCCTCTTCTAGAACAAGAAAAACATTAGCTAAAAAGTAGTCTGGAAGGTCAAGGACTTTTGCCTACTAAAACTTTATAGTATTGTATTTAGGTGTCAGAAAACTAAAACCTGCATAAACATGAATGTGACTGATATGTAGACACTAAATATAGGCTCATAGGCACTAAATATAGACTTATAGTGTTGTTTCTGAGACTTTGACTTGGTAGTTGCAAATTGCTTCTCTGCTAGTCATTAGGAAAGGAAGTGCATCATGTCTGGCTATTATTAATCTTGTAAGACAATAATGCTGTCCTTATGTTTGCTGCAGTTACTTTTCAGTTAAGGTTCATTTTACTGTAATATTGCAAAACTTTCGAAAATCTTTTTCAAGACTTGCATGAAAAATGTTATACGCCTTTTGTTTTGCAACATTGGAGAACTTGGTGCCAGTTTCTGTGTTCTTTTTTAGTACGAGTCAAAAAAAAGTAAATTTAAAATTTTCAGCTTAGTTATTAAAGATCGAACAAGCGAGGTTAACAGATTTAATTTTGTTTATTAAAGTTGGTGAAGTTGTTACACTCTGACTTCATTTATAAATTTCCAATGAATCAGTAACAGAGAAAATAGGCTAAAATAGTTAAAGTGAATGACAGCTCTATGTATCTAAGTCTGCATCTTGACAGTATGTTTATGTAATAGGACTTAGGTCAGTTACCTTCTAGCAATGCTTACTAATACCTGTTGATCTTCAAACTGTCTATTTTCCATCAAGAAAACTAAAACCTAACATTCTAGAGCAAATCACATTGAGTTTGCATACAGCACATTAATACCAATCTTAAGCCTTAGTTAGCAGTTAACTGTAATAGGATTTTCCTGGACAGAGCCATTAAAAAGGTATATAATATACATTACATACACATTCCTCACAATGTTTGTCCAAATCTTTGATAGTCAATCCTTTCAGTAAAACAATTAACTCGGTATATAGTTGCAAAATAGAACTATAAAGGGTTGTTTATTGGAAGATAAGCAATGCCTAAAGAATGTTTAAAGTTGTAAAACAAAATAGAAATGTACATGTAAAAAATGCTCTGTTACTTATAAACTTCTCAGATTGAAACTATTGGACATACTTTGTATTTGTAAAGTACCTCTGTCTGGAAAGATCTTTTACAGAAAATAATCATTGTGTGAATTCTGCCTCCCTTGTTCACTCTGGACTGTTCCAAACTGATCGCATTAACGAGAGAGCACCATTTCAACTAAGATGTTATAAAACAATACTATAGAATTAGAAAATGACACCAATTTTAGAGATTAAATAGCAGCAGTAGAAATGAATGTCATTTCGTAGATTTCTAGAAGCATGGAAAGTAAAGTGGTGTTCTCTGGTTACATGTAAAAGCTAACATAGGTTCTATCATAGTGACTTTATTTCATAAATAAGTAGGTGTCTATGTAATTGAGCTTATGCTAGGTAGATAAATAGGTCAGGGGAAATATAATTGCAATCTATAATAAAAAGCATGATTGTTTAGAGACCCCTGTAATGTAAAAATATCAAATATAAAACTAATAGTATCTGGCCATGCATTTTATTCCATGGGGGATTGAAATACACAGAAAAAGTGACATTGATCAGTTGATAGGTTCAAGAAATGTTCTAAATCCTTTGAGATGCACATAGAAGTGTGTGAAGATATTGTGAAGAACTGTGATCACTTTTTGTCTGTTGTTTTGTTCTTATTCTTTATCCTTGTCCACTGAATGTGTGGGGTTTTATCCACAAAATACCTATGTATAATTAATGTGCATTCTGATGTTTGATCTGTTATGCAGACTAAACGTTGTAGATAGGTCAGTGTTGGAATCAGTCAACTTGACTTGGCAGACATTGTTCAGAGATTTGGTCAGACTGCAAATGAAAAGTTTGGACCAGGTGAAAATTCCTTCAGGTTATGTTAACATAGTAGCCATATTCGTTTCTGGTTAAAAAAAGAAAAGGGACATTTTGGCCATTATAATATTCACTTACATGAATATATTGTTTTATCAAATAATGCAGTTATGAGTAATACATGCTTCTGTATTGTATTTGGTTTTGAACAAACAAGGATCAGAAGTTAAAAGTATCAATTAACGACAAGTAGAATATTTTAGCAGACAAAACACCAGCAGTTTATTGAGCATGAAAACTAACACACAGAGGTTAATTCCAGAATATGGATATAAACCAGGATGCTTTAAACCCTGAGATGTAAATACTGTTAATATGTCAATCCACTTCTCACACAATGACATTTCCTCTGAATAAGCACGTCTTAGAAACATTATTTAAACACCACAAGTCATTGAGAGTGAGAATATTATTGCCCCATATACAGCAAAACAAAGTGATTCTAATTTTGAACATATCATTTGAAACTTCCACATACTTTGAACAGTCTAACCTTAGCAGCCTTCATTTCACCATGCCCAGGCCACTGTTCTTTTGAGCCTGTTTGTGTTGCTTAACATCGTTGGTCTCTCTGTCATGGTCTTCAAGACCATGGTTAAGGTCAGTGGTGAGCTCTGAAATAACTACTGTAGTAGTTTTCTTGCCAAAAACTATAAAAAATGATGATCTGCCATTTTGTCGAGTCACATGAAACCTTGTAGAATAAACCAGCAGTGTGATAGAGAAGTTATCAAGAGGATTTTACTCTTATGTTTTGGTGTGCAGCAGGGTGCAGAAAAAAGTTGGTGAAAATTAGAAAACTATGGAAAATGCAGACAGACTTGCAAATCAGGCCTTTTCACATGTGGACCTTCATTGGATATTAACTCTGTTACAGAAGTAGCCTAAAATGGACACCATTACCCATTCTTCTCACTACGTCTGGCCTAATGCTCATTGGCAGGCTCTGTTTAAGAATTCTTTTTCAGAAATTTGTTCTTACTGCAACCATTATTTTTCCTGACCAGACCCAAATAACACAGAATGAAGAGAGTTCTTAAGGTTTGTTCGAAGATTTCGTAAATATTTGTCTTTTCTGGAAACACTTCAGTAGATAAATAAGTAAAAATGTTTGACTAGTTAACCAAGTCTGACTTAGAATTGTTACTGAGTGCGGTGGACTTGTGTGATGCTTGAGTAATTCTGCTAATACAAAACCTTGAAATCAACAAGAAAATATCACATATTTATATTTAATATGAAACAGTTGTTAAAATGGGGAAAACCTCTTCTTGACTTTTAGGGATAAAAAGCAATCAAAAGTAAGGACAAATTATCTATGCTATACATAAAAATATAACTTACATAAGATTAAAAAATATGTATAATGCTAATAAAAATTAAACAGGTCTCTGTTAAAAAACAGTCTTAGAAGGGAAAATCAGATTGTACTCTGGATCAGTTATAGCACAATAAAAAACTCCACTGATGAATCAAATTTAAGTTTTTAAAAATTATGGTAGCAATTCAAAAGCAGAGGTTTATGTGGTTAGTTTGTAAGAGTCTGGACTAATGGAAAATGTGCGTATATAAGCCTGGAAAATGGAGAGAGCATAAGGTAATATTAACAGTATGTTTGTTTATAAGCATGCTTTTTCGGTATCATATACAAGGAAATTAATACAGAGGTAATTGTAGCATTTTCATACCATACCAGCTTTCACTTAACAATTATATACCCTAGAAAGGTTTTCCACGGAGGAGACTTTGCCATAGAACGGTAAGTTGGAAAACCTAGATTCCATTTATCAGTTACACATCCCTGTTTCATTATTCACCCACTTCTCTCTATCTGACCAGCTTGTTATCCAGCATAGGACAGTTCAGAGGATTTGAAGACAATGGCTAACACCGACCAGCTTCTGTAATCAAAAGTACAAACATGTGAAAACAATCTTAAACCCACTAGAAATTAACTAGAAAACAGAAGATTTGGCATGATACTAAAAATTATGTGTGTTTATTTAAATCTTGGAAACTTTTAAGATTTGTTACCATGGAAAGAAAAGGTTACCTTTCACATACAAAGAAAGTGCCGCAGACAAAACTTTTTTAGAATCTTCTTCAGTGTCATATCTATCAAAAAACAGTTTCTTTCTGTGAGTTTGCTTATTCGTCTGAAAATGCCAGTCACTAAAAATTCAATTGAAATGTGCAAGCTATGTTGCAAACTTGTGGCATACATTACAAAGGTTATCAAATTATATTAAACAATAAAACAATATACACCATTACAGATATTTTCTGTTGGGATCCCTATGCAGTGGAGTATGGTGTACCATTATTTCATACCTTTTTACTAGTTTAAGTATCGTTATAAAGATTAAATTAATCTTTCACATGTTAGGCAATGAAAAAAAACTACAGTGACATAGCCATTGTCTTTAACATTCCTTCAGCAATTTTGCTGAGTTAAGATAATTTCTTCATCAGTGACACATTATCAGCTGGGCTTACTAAGGCTAACCAGTCTAGCTTTTGCACAAGTTGGTCCTGTTTGCAACAAAATCTGCAAATTCTGAACTATGTATTCAGCTGGGCTTCTTCATATATATATATATATATACACATATAGCTCTAAAAGCTAGGCTAGAGCACACACAGTGGTTTTCCAATACTTATACTTTGCTTGGGCTCTTGGAGGAATCAGGGGGTGTCTCTGGGAATGTTTATACTAACTCATTGCTTAAGTTGTAGGAAAAGATATGTAAGTTACTTGGCAACATATGTAAAAGACTTTTCATTGTAATCAAGGCTCTGATGTTTCAGGCCACTTTTATGGGGATCTTGACAATGTGGAAGAAATGGTTATACAACCAGAAGAAAAAATGAGTTTGGAAACTGTAGATCCACAGGCAAAGATTTTTAGTTACAGTGATGCATCCTCAAGCATCCTGCCTGAGACTACTGATACAAAAGTGATAATGGACAAGGGAAAAACAGATAATACTAAATCAGATGAAAGTAGAAAGGTTGTTAGGAAGGAATCGGTTAGCAGCAGTAGCAGCGAAAGCTCTGACGATGATGATAAAGAAGATAAACAACTTGATAAATCAAAAGACAAGAAAAGGAAAATAAGTGACAGCAGTAGCAGCAGTTCCGACGATGAGTTTTTTGAAGCAGTAGCTGAACCTGAAATTGATGTGAAGCCTACAAAGGAAAAATATGTGCCGGAGGTTGTAGAAGAAAATGAAGAAAGAGTTGTTTCACCAGTGTCACCAATAAGAGAGCCAGAAAAAGATTTAAAAAGAGCAGTTAGTCCTGTACAGGAACCTGAAGTTGACTTGAAGCTTGAATCACAAATATTTAAATCTAAAGGTGAAACAGATGTAGATTTCCATTATGATGGCAGCAAGATTCAAGAGCCTGAATTAGACATTGAATGTAAACCAGAAGTAAAACCTTTTCACTCTGATGTTACAATCAAAGAGCAAGAAACAGTTGAACCTGGAGTAACACTTGACTTTCAGTCACAAATTATTCCAGAATATAGGGAAACTGATAGAGATTTTGCTACAGTTGAGGAAGACATGCCAGCAGATTCGAGTGAAGTCAAAAACATTGACTCCCATGTCTCAGTAAAAGAATACATTCCAAGTTGGGTTACAGCAGAAATGTTGGAAGAGTTTTCCTTACCAGCTCCCACTGAAAAAGAGGTGAACACTGCACTTGAAACACCACAAGATGAACAGTATATACCTGATCAATCAGAAACACTTATTTCTACTTCTGAAGAGGACCATCAAAGTAAGAAACCCAGCAAAGGCCCTAAAAAATTACATGTAACATTTGCTGAATCTGTAATTGATAATGAAAAGGTTTCAGATAAAAGTGACACAAGTGAGTCTTCGAGCAGTGACAATGATTCAGATTCTGACAGTAGTACTGAGGGAAGCAAAGATTTAAGAGAAATTGGCCTTACACTTAAAGGTAAAAAAATAGAGAACTCTTCATCATCAGACAGTGATAGTGAACGTGAAGGCGCTTATGATGTTGAGGGTGCAGCAAGGCAGGAAATGGTAACTGATCTTGATGCTGTAGGTGATGATATAACCGAAGAAGTGACATCCTTTAGGTCGCCAGATGCAGACACTGATTATAGCACTTTCCCAGACCCACAAACACCAAAAATTATGCATGAAGATGATGAATTCAGTGTTGAACAAAATGTAGAATTTATAAGGAAATCACCTTTGTCAGAAGTTACACAAGGCACTCGGGAAACTGATTTAGATAGCAATGATTATGAAATGAAAGAAAAAGAAATGAAAGAAGAAAGATCTTCATCATCTAGTGGAAGTGACACAGATGAAAATGTGTCATACAGTATTTCTGAAGAGAAAGATTCTGCTATGAAAAGTGAAAACAAAGAACAGTATATTTCAACTGAAACTGATTTGGATGCAGTAGTTTTAAAGAATGAACATGAAACAAATAAGGATAATAGAGATTCACCTAAAGCTGAATCTGTGCAAGAAAGGTCTTCTTCTGAAAGTTCCTCAGAAGGGAATGGTAAAGAACCTAGTGTGGAGAAATCTTACAGAGACACTGAAGTTGAAAAAGAAAAGCAAGTTGAAGATGTGAAATTTGTTGAAATAAGTAAAAAGCCATCAACTGAAACAAATGTTGATCGTAGTTCTGTACAATTGACCAAAAGTGAAATGTCTGTTCCTGCTGACAAACAAACAAAATCCATTGAAAAAGCAACTGAAACTAATATTAAAAATGACAGTTCTTCTGAAAGTTCCTCTAGTGAGAGTGATGAAGAAAAGAAAGTTGACAAAAAGAAAGGCTCTGCTTCAAGTGGAAGTGAAACAGAGAATGATAAAACAAATAAACTAAAGTTAGAACCAGTTAGCACAGAATATGTTGACCATGGTGAGTTTGGTAATGTTGGAACTGAATTTGAAAGTGAAAAACGACTTGATCCTGAAAATGTGCAGTTCGTTGAAATAAGTAAAAAGCCTAGAGTTGAAACTAATGTGGATGACATTTTTATACAAGAGACAGAAATTGAGAAACCTTCATCTTATATAGACCATGATAAGTTTGATGCTCCTGAAAATGAGGTTGAATTTAACAGTAAAAAACAAATTGATCCTAAAAATGTGCAGTTTGTTGAAATAAGTAAAAATTCCAGTGTTGAAACTAATGTGGATGACATTTTTACAGAAATTGAGAAATCTTTGCCTGCTGATGACACTGAACAAACCTATGTTGAAATTAAGGATGCTGGGCCTGAGCAGAAAATAAGAAAAGAATCAACATCCTCAAGTGAAAGTTCTGATACAGCTAATGACTCTCCATCAAAAATTGTGAAGGAAGATCAGCAGAGTCAGGAAACAGAAGAAAAAGCTTTTCATCTAAAGGAAACAGATCTTGATGAAATGATGATTGAAAGAACAATAGATGTGTCGAAGCCACAGTCAAGTTCATCATCTTCAAGTGAAAATGATGAAAGGAAAGAAGAAACACAACCCACTGAAATTGCTATGCTAGAAACTTTATCAGCAAGGCATTCTGAGAGAAAAGAATCATCTTCATCATGTAGCACTGAAGGGGATGCAGAGGAACCAAGGCCTGATGACATGCAATCTGAGGCTAGAAAGAAATATGTTGGAAAGGATTTTGACTTTAATCAAGAAACTAGATCTGTAGACATCAGTGAGAATGTGGCAGAATTAGTTGAAAATAATGAGGAAATTGTACTTAAAGATGTAACAAATGAAATTGTTTTTGCTGCACCAAATAAATTTGATAAAGTTAAAGGAGAGTCTCAAGAACCTGAAATTGGAGAAGAGGTAACTATTGAAGATGCTGGAAAGTGTGAAAAGAAATCTTCAAGTAGCAGTTCATCTGAAAGTGAAAGTGATGAGAGTGAAGCAATAGAGGTACAAAAACAAAATGATTATCTAATTGATGTACATAAAGAAATTGAAAAAGAAACTAATAGAGTGGAGTCTTTCATTGAGTATGACAAACCAAAGAGTTTTGAATCAAAAGACAAAAAGGATCAAGATACAATTCGGAAGTCTGTTCAGAGGCAAAGAACAGCTTCCTACTCATCTTCTGAAAGCGACAATGAAAAAGAATGCAAAAGTATTGCAACAGTAGAAACAGATAAAATGGGCACAGCTGAACAGAAATCAAAAGAAACTGACATAGATTTCCCTTACAAGCCTGATAGCAGAAGTCAAACGTCCTCGTCTGAATCTGAAGATGAAAAGAACGATATTTCTAAAGAAACAGGAAAACAATTCACAGTAAAAGCAACTGTTTCAAGCCAGGACTCTGAATCGTCATCCTCTGAGGATGAAAAGAAAACTGACTTGTATAAAGAAATGGAAAAGGAAACAAATAGAGTGGAATCATTCATAGTTCCTGACAAACCAAACACTTTAGAGTCCAGAGAAAAACTCACTGAACAAAAGGAAGGAGAATCTATACAGAGGCAAAGACAATCTTCCTCATCATCTTCCTCAGAAAATGATAGTGAGAATGAAAGTCAGACAGTACAATCGGCTAAAAAGGATGCTGATAGAGAACCCTTTGAAACAAATATTGATGAAAAATCAAAGGAAGTACCTGATAAAGATTTACAAGATGTAAATGATAAAACATCTCTTGAAACTGATAAAGATTTCCCATACCAAGTTGAAAGCAAGTTTCATCAGCCCTCTTCTGAACAGGTACCGGTAAAAGAACTACAAAAACAACCTGCAGTTACAGAAACTGATGTGGATAGTGTACCTGTAGAAAAAGGCTCTGAATCATCTTCAGAAGATGAAGATAAAGAAAAAAGCAGATCGAGGACATCATCCTCCTCCTCATCATCAAGTGGAGATGACAAAGATTCTAAGAATAAACCTGTTGTTGAAACAGATCTAGACAGTCTGCCACAAGAACCAGTTGAAACATTGGAGACTGATTTGGATGCAGCATTTGAACAGGGTGATAAGCAGGACACATATGGACCAATTGTAACAGAACCTGATGATGTACAAGAGGAACCGCAGAGTTATGCCCCTCTAACAGATTCAGACATAGGTGCATTGAGACCTGAGTATGTGTTGGAGCAATACCATTCTGCTATTCCAGTAGAAAGTCCGCCAGATGACCAGGGTGAAACAGAACCTCCAAAAGATGAAGTTTATTGTGAAACAACCTTTACTGTTGTAAAGAGGGTGAAGGTAAAGCAGTCTTATGCCAGTGACAAAACAGAGAGGCAACCCACTGAAATAGAAGCAAATTTGGAGAAAAAATATGAGCAGCCCAAAATAACAGATGTTACTGAAGGTGATCAGTATCCTGGAAAACGGTCAAGGTCACCTAGTTGGTCATTTGACGATGAGCACCAAAACAAAAAACTAGATGTTGAAGACCGGTTTTGTAATGAGACGGAAACGGCACCGCCAGCCAGGGAATACATTACTTCTGAGAAGGCTTCAGGGATAGATACGTCTGTTGGAGGGAGGGAGGAGTATGTGGCACAGAGACCATATATTCCAAGAAAACGTTCAACTTCTTCATCTTCATCATCATCTTCCTCATCCAAATCTCCAGATGAAGGTGAATTTAAGGTGCAGGAATTCCCAGATGAAGCAGGTATTGTTTTGGCTTTAAGGTTTGCTTTTATTTGCTAAACTTTTAATCTCGCTAGTTCACTTTGGACATAGGATGGGTGCTTTGCTGGCTTTTTCACAAGTCTAACAATTTTTCACTGATCATGGACTTTCAGGTAAGGATTTCTTGTTAAGTGTGTTTCAATCCAAGGTAAAACAAATGAACAATTCATTATATTTACTGGGTTAGGTGGATTTGCTGAATTTAGTATTTTTAAAAAATATATATCCAATAAACATTTACTGTTTAACATGTTCTTAGTCACTTTTTCATACCAACAAAGATTGAAACACACTGTTGGGATTTTTTATTACGTTTTGATTAATGACTTTTCCACTAGTTTCAGACTCACTCTAATCTCTTCTTTCTTCTCATGAGTGCCGTGCTCTAACATTCAGATGTTTAGAGCTTAAAACCTAAAATGTTGTGTTGGAAATTTGCAGTGTTTGACAATAATCTGTGAGTGAAAGAATTCTGCAGTGTTAGAGTCTAAACTCTTAAATGGAAATGATGTTTGAGTGTTAACTGTTAAGTGAGAAATACTGGTATGTGGTGTATGTGGTGTGTTGAATTGAGTGTTGAGGGAGTGACAGTGATAAAGAGTGTAATAATTAAACTTCTCTAATGCTCAATGCTTTGGATATGGATAAGCA
>JAUMHA010364539.1:0-13894 GCA_032359765.1 Saxidomus gigantea | reverse complement strand
CTACGAACTTTCTCAGTTTATAAAGCAGTCTTTTGGGGGTATTAATCACATTTAGTGATAGCTCTAGTTTTATTTGTTCTTACAATAGTCATTGTATTTTTATTTCAACATTTCTTTGACTGTGTGATTCTTTTATTCTATGACATTATATTATTATTTTCTTTTTCGATTTCATTTTCATAGTTAACAATTTTAAGGACAGAAACGCGTTTTCCAGTCTGTTTACCGGATAATATACATCAGAACCACTACAAATTTTGGAGGACCAGCTGCCTGCGGAGAATCCGGCTGGTCCTCAAGCTATCGAGAAAAAGTTAGTGTCAAGCTCTGATGATTTCAAAAGTGCAATAGAAAATGCAAGAAGGCAAATTACTTTGTATCCTATGCTCGATGAATAGTTTTGTTACAGTGGCGCCTGCGTGTAGGTTCCCCGTGCATACGTTTTTTTTTTCTGCGTGCAAAACGAACGGCACACGCATCACGCTGCACGCTCGATTAACCGTTTGGCCAGTTAGATTCGTTTAAAACGTGTACCGTGAAGCACCGAATACCGCTCGGGTATTTCCGTAACCGTGCAACCAATCAAATCAGAGTATACAAACCGTGTAGCCAATCAACAACCAGACAGATATGTCCGCATGCAGTCGCCGAGATCGTGGGAGTTCTGGCAAAATATGCAGTAGTTTACCCTTTCGCAGAGGTAGGTGTCGAAGTACATATGATTTTTCTAACCTAATACTGTCTCTTATCTAAAACCCAATAAAAACGGGATTCCAATGTCGGCTTGTTTTGATACAGCTTTTGAGTGAAAAACGAAAGTGAGTGGGGTACGTTGCAGCATACTTAAGTAGCATAACTTGAGAGATGAATTAATTTATTTAGCGACACTTATTCCAATTGAGAGATAATAAGTTAAATTGATATTTTCCAAGGTAAATCAAATGCTGGTTAACATGATATTTTGATGAAGCAGATAGAGAGACAAGAGTCAAGACAATGTAGAGATAATAAGTTAAATTGATATTTTACAAGGTAAATAAAATGCTGATAACATGATATTTTGACGAAGCACAGAGAGAGACAAGAGTCAAGACATTGTTAAGTTTACTTTCACTTTCTACATTATGACATTAACCGAGTAGGTGTATGTCTGAACTCTCCTCGTCCTAACTGCAATCTGAAATATGGGGACACAATCTTACTGTTTCTTCATCCAATTTCTCTGTGTAATATGCTATGCAATATACTACTCAACATTTAATAAGGGCCACTTTTGTAATCTGTAACTAGTATTGTTTGGGATAACACACTGAACAGTTTATGATACATTAAGTTTTGTTTGTACATGTATTGTCTATTTGACAAAATCGATTAATTAGTCATCTGAGTTGAATTATTGAACTAGAACATGAGTGTAAAGTTATCTAAGCTTGAAAATTGGAAAATTCTTAAGTAGGCGGAAATTTGTAAAAGTGGTTATTTTCCCAAATGTTGCATGGAATAAGTTTCAATATCTTGTATGGTGTCCACGAGCATTAATTACAGCCTGACAGCGCCTGTGCATGCTATGGATCAGCCGGTTGATCTTTGTGGAATTCTGTTCCACTCCTCTTGTAAGGCAGCACGAAGTTCTGCGAGGGTGACCGACTGCACAGGGCGACAAAATATGGCCATCTGAAGCATGTCCCAGACATGTTCAATTGAAAAGAGGTCCGGGGATCTGGCACGCCAAGGCAATAGCTCGATTGTTTCACGTGCAAGACATTGGTTAGTGAGGAGGGCAGTGCGTGGGCAAGCATTATACTGCATTATAATAAAACCTGGACCCACTGCACCTGTATATGGGCGAACATGAACGTCAAGACCTTTCTGCTGTTAAGGTACCGTTATCAACAATATGGACGTCAGTTCTGTCATTGACACTTATTCCTCCCCATACCATGACAGACCCTCCACCCTATCGGTCGTGTTCATAGATGCAAGCAGGTGCAAAACGTTAATTTGGTCTTCTCCACACTCTGGCACGTCTATCTGTGAAGTCTAGATAAAATCTAGACTCATCAGTAAACAAAACTTGGGTCCAATTTTGGGGTTTCAATTGCACATGGTCACGGGCCCAACGTAGGCGTTCTCTGACGTGGTTATTATTCAAAGGAACACGAATGGCAGGACGTCTAGCTTTCATACCAGCACCATGTAATCTATTCCTTACTGTTTGGGTAGATACCCGTTCATTGGTCGCATTATGCAAGCTGTTTTGTAAGGAAGTAGCGTTCTGAAAACGATTGCGCCGGGCCTGAACAACAATATATCGGTCTTGTGCATGTGTTGTACACCTAGAACGGCCACCATCATGTAAATGTGCTACATTCCCTTCGATTTGGAAACGATTTCACATGTGTTGAACAACGCTGTGGGACACATTCAATATGCGGGCAACCTGCCTCTGGGACACGCCTGCCTGCAACATACCGACCCCCCTATTTATCGCGTCAGGCGTAAGCCGCCTTCTTAGGTTTTGATTCATTATATTAAATGCTCACACAAACGCTGAATTGCAAAGTTTTAACAAAAACACAGACATTCAGACATGTACACTCAGTATACATGCCGATAAATTCCGGATTTTCGAGGTTTACGAAGGCCCCGTACTTCACATGTCGTCATATGTGTACAGACCAATAATTTCCTTATATGGCAATAATGCCAACACTATAAACTTTATTTTGGCTTAAATTTATGTCCCTGCACATCTTATTGATGACGCTATCATCGGAGAAAACAGTGGCCCTTATCAAATTTTGAGTAGTATATTATTGTTTTTTTTCGCTAATTTGTGTCAATTGTAAAATTATTAATAAGGCCTATGTCTCTGTGCCTTCCATTAATTTTTGTTTGAAATATCCATGATAAACAATAGGGCAGTGTTTCGTCAGGCAAGTGGCGAGACAATTTGCATTGCGTTACAGAAGAGGGATACAACGTACACAAGTCGGTTTGCGAAACACTTGCAGTTTCTAAATTAATAATGCAACTATCAATGTCATCACCAATATGTTTTAGACGACTCACACAGTAAAGCTTTGATATCTCCAGCGATTAAACTGGTACTGGTATCCTACATGTTAACCGGACGTTCAATTATCCGGAAAATTTCAATCTGCAGTGTAGTCAACTTATCACTTAGGTGAACAACATCAATACATTTGAAATATATGTACCGCACTTGCCTTATGTTTTGATTGCAGACGGCCATTGTCACGGACTTAATATATCAATGAACATGCGCAAATGTATAGCGATATTAACATTCCGTTTCAACGCTAGTTTCCTTTAAATTGTAAACAGTTGGGAATGGGGAAAGCCTTGTAAACTGTAAAGTCCTTTGTCCAGCAGAGCTTTTGTCATGATGTTAGTTTGTACAGTGTCCATATGTCCGTAAACTTGACCTCATTATATTCTACAGGTCACAAACTGAAACACTGATCAATCCATTAAACACAAAATGCAGATTTCCTTTAACATTTTATTCTTACCAATCAGTTGAACTTTTTATCAGTCTGTAGCACATTTGTAAAATTAATGTTCATTTTAATGCATTTACTACAATCTATCAACTATTTACTTGCCACATTTGCAAACTTTCATTTAAACTATGCATGGGATAGATTTATAGGGCTGTGTTAAAATTTGGTTGTTAAAAAGTATTAGTTTAACACTATCTTCAGTTGTTTTCGCAAATGCCTTGAGCCACGAATGACCAAAATTGGCCCCAGAAATTCACCAAACTTTGTACAGTGTTAAATTAAATTAAATCAAATCTGTCCTATACTGCTGTATTGTGTTTGATTATCCCATAAAAGAATAGTTTCGTCAGTTTCGATGTTCAACTGAACAGGGTGTTAACCCAATTTTACGACGTTTTTTACGTAACGTTTGAAGTTAAGTTACCAACTTTTATACATCTATTGTACATGTTGTAACAGTATCTGAGACAAAAGCTTATCCATCGCTGTATCAGGACCCATGTGGTCACATTACATAATATTATGCAATATTATGCAATGTTTTGATAAGCTGCATTTTTCTACAGGACAGTATTGCCCCTGACAATTATAAGGGTCATAAAACACTATACCTATTGGCTTGGGTCACGAAGATTGTTTATGAGCACATAATGATTATGAGATGTATATTATTACATGTATCAAATGTTTGATTTATACATGTAAGATAAATGTCTGATCTACTGGTTTTTTTTTAAATTCTTGTATTACTGTCATCAAAATACAAAATTATTAAATGTTATCGTGGTTATGATGTTCAATTTGGCTTTAGAACAAATTACTTTAATCTTTTCTGTATGAATATCAAAGCTATATATGTAGATTCAATCTTACCATTTCTCTGTAAAAGAATAGTATAAGACAATTAGGGATATTTGTATTCTATTTGAAAGTTCACTTGTCAATCGGGGTGTGACTGTTTTAATATGTTTATATTGATATTTATAATCCAAAATCATTGTCTAATTTAGTTAATTTTGTGACTGAAATAGTATAAAGCCTAACATGTTACAGCACAGACCTATATACACTGTATATATAGGTCAGTGGTTACAGTTATAATATCTGGAGAAATGCAAACATTTCCTTGATTAAGGTACCGATAGACTTGTATATAAGTTTAATTGTTTATTACTCATTAGTCTAATCAATGTTTTGTTGAATATGTTCCATGATAGTGATTTTTTTTTTTTAAATAATAATAATTTCATCAATTCTCTCAGACCATAGATATGACTTATGTCACAAGCTGGGCATTCCTGTTTCACAGACGGCAATGACAACAAAAAGGAATAAGTTGGTGCCTTCCATGAGAAGGAAATTACCCCGGTGTTGTTAGCCCCTCAAAATGAATTAACTTTTAATTTCACAAAATTTCAAACTAGTTGAAGACTTTTTACTGTTTTGTAATGTGATTGTCATTTTGCTTGTGAAACAACTACATACTTCTAAGTAATTTTAAATTAGTGAATTGAATAAACATTATGTTTGATAAGTTTTTTGTGCCAACTAATTAAATCACACTTAAAGATGTATCAGGGCCTTTAGAATTGCTCAAGAGTTTGAATATAAATGTATACGGCAGATCCTGGTATCCGGTATGTACACATATGTATCAACAATTATTTTCATCAGAAAATTCTTTTTTGCTACAGATCACACCATTGCTGATGTAATGAGAGGACATATTTTTGTGAAAACACTGGAGCCTTTCGGGATGAACTTTCAGCAAAGATTACATTTTTTGATAGTCCCAGATAAACAGAAGAAAATTGGTTGAAAATGTCATGTCATTGAAATACCGAAAACTCCTGTTTGAGCAACTAAATTTTGTTTAGTTACATGATGTGCTTAAGTGTATGAAATTGAGTAGGGATGTAACGATAGTCGATACTATCGACTTATCGCGATTGTATCAGGCCCGATAGTCAATAGTTGATAGCAATTTCACACTATCGATACTATCGCCGATAGTCTGGACAGCTATCGACTTTTCTTGATAGTTTTAAAATTTTCATTTTTGAATGCGTTATACACAATCTGTGTAACTTGTATCAATGATTCTAACAGGCAAACCATCGCTAGAAATACGATATGCCTATGTACTCTGCGATCGAGCTTCTTTTAAAACCGGACTTACCGGCAAGCGGCGTTTAGACTAGACTGGAATAATCGGACCGGACATTGTCACAGCTCAGCGGTCAGCATTAAAGTCTAAGCATCTTGATAAACTGATATTTCTTAAGAAAAACAGAAATCAATGACAAATGAGATAGTGCTGTCAGTGTGTGCTGCTGACCTGCTGTTGTCCCTAAATGCTGTACTAGCTGGACTTCTGTTTATGCGACTTCAACTGACTTGACACTTCAAATTTCGTTCTCTGTTTCAGTTCTGTAGTATCTTAACATATACATTAAATGTTAAGCACATTCTTTTATTTCAAATTATTTGTAAGTCATTGAAGCTTAGGGTTTTGTAATTTATCTTTTGTTTATTGTGAAAACATGGTCAAAGTTTGTCCATTAAAGTAAAAAAGTAACAATTTTAAAATGTATCTGTTTATTACAGGTATTGATACAAGCAAATAGAATGTAAACTATCGAAACTATCGTGATAGTATCACGATAGTGAAACCAACTATTGATAGTCTATCGTGATAGTACTTTTAACTATCGATAACTATCGTGATAGTAAATTTGGCTGCAATAGTCAGCCCTAAATTTGAGTAATCAATATATTATGACTTTTCGTGTTGAAAAAAAATACAGTAAAATGTCGTGAAAGACATCTTGTTGGATGTCATGAATGGATAGTCACACTAGAGAATGAATATGTGAAAGGCCTAAATAACAGCAGATGACTTCAGTTACACTCCACGATAATCTTAGAGCACGAAAATGGAGAAAAAAACATGAGAAATAACCTTTTCAAAGGATTTTTTCAAAGGTTGATTGGCTACACAAAATACAGATTGTAGCTTTGGCACATGTTAGTGTATGTGAAATGTGTTTTGTAACCTGGGCAACTAGAATATCAGTGCTAACATTATAAACATAGTAGGAGCATTACTATTGAAACGTCATCCTAAGTGACAGTCATAATTATATACAAATTATTGTACAATAAATTATATGAAAGCTAACATGATAAGGAGACAAAGAAATCAAAGAAAGTGGAAAGTGATTGAATGGAAACACATGAAAGTAAGGAGGCTGATACTGATATTCATGACAATATGTGCCATACTGCAAACTGTGGCGGAAATATCCATATGAAACTTTTGTCGGTGTGCATTCTTAAGGATGCATCCTGAATTATAATATATATAGAGAGAACAGCTGTAGAAATGGTGTTTAAACAATATTGTACAAGCATATGTTTTATTTTTAAACGACAGGAACTAATTTTAGGCCAAAACGTTTGTATAACATGGGTGAAGCAAACAGAAAACATGTTTTCAACATTTTTTTTAATCTCAATAGTGGGGATGAAATTTTGTTGAGGTCATCATCAGATTACTTAACTGCTTAAAGCATGTAAAGTCCCAGGCAGTAACATTGTTCTATGCTCCTGCGTTGATGAATAAATTATGCAAATGAACCACCATATTAGAATCACGGTAAGCGCGCTGTTGCACTGAGGACATCGACACATGTCCGTTTGCAAAGCTCGCCACGTTTAACAGTATTTCTTCTTTCTTCCATGTAAGAACACTTGATGGTTTTTGATTGAATATATTGACAGATAAACACAATAAAAGAAATATGATAAAAAATGAACGATGATTAATTGTTTACGAGCGTTATAAAGTTCAGAAATCCATTGGAGCAACTGGGATGATGTCGCAGGGTAGCGGCTGAAGAAAGCCTTTTAAACAGACTTTGAATTTTTTTGAAATCGCATCGTCCGTCTGTGCATCCGCCCTTAAATGTGTATGTGTCCGGGCTGTAACTTTGTCATGCATTGAAAGCTTTTGAAATAACTTGGCCAAATTTTTCAGCACATTAAGACGGTGTGTCGCGTGTAAGACCCATGTCCCTACCTCAAAGATCAAGGTCACACTTGGGTTTTGAAGGTAATGGGATCCTCTATATATGGACTGTAACTTTGTTATGCATTGAAATATTTTAAAATAACTTGGCACAGATGTCTATCTCATCAAGACGACATGAAGTGTGCAAGACCCACGTCCCTACCACAAAGGTCAAGGTCACACTTTGAGTTTGAAGGTAATGGGATCCTCTCTAGATGAATACCTTCGTGTCCGGACTGTAACTTTGTCATGCATTGAAGGATTCTAAAATAACTTGGCAAAAATGTCTAGCACATTAAAACGACATGTAGTGTGCAAATGTTCAGCACATCAAGACGACGTGTCAGGAAGACCCACGTCCCGGACTACGTCAAAGGTCAAGGTCACTCTAAGTGTTACAAAGTAATGAAATACTATATGCATGGTAACTCTTTCATGCATGGAAGTATTTTAAAATTACATGCACAATTATTGAGCACATGGAGAGTACACAGACGGAGAGACATCTTTTTCGGGGGCATTTGTCACTTGTGAGGGACAGCTCTTGTTTCTAACAGATATTTGAATATATATTACGAAACTACCAAGCTTATGAAGTGTCCACTTCTTATTTAAAGTGTCTGGGAAGTTAAATTCATTTGTTTACATTAAATTGTACAATGTACTGTCATTTCGAAACAAATGACTGTTTCGGTAATGTACGAATTTATACGTCTACATAACATAAATCCTCGATAGCGAAGTGCTATATATCACCGCTTGTCACGCAGGAGATCAGAGTTCGATTCATTGTTCCTATTTTATTCCAAATTCATATACAACAATTAGTGAATACAATTAGCAATAAAACAATGCTAAAGTCGGTAAACGCTACAAATGATAATATTTTGAAGAATACTAAAAATTATTATCAACCTGTATTGATTTATATTGATCCTTGACAGTTTTGCTGAAACCGAAAGTAGTTGTTACGAATAAAAGTGATTATACGGGTGGGATTTAATTTATTTATCTTGTCATTCATGTACTCCTTCACACCTCTATTATTTTAATAACATCGCATGCCCTGTGAGAGCGAGTTCAGAAACGCAACGAATAAATTTGAATATATGGGTTGGGTTAAACGCCCGAGCATGCTCTGTGCGTACGAACTGTTTACATCCGGTCGTAGCATACGGATAGAGTGCTAACTTTGTTAGTGCCAGGATTACAATAAGTTTGCTGATATATAGAAAAATAAATTTACTGATAGAATAATGAACATGTTCTATACACTCTAAAACGTTATTGACAAAGGTCAAGGTCACAATGACTTCCTTTAATTTTCTTTGATAACATTCTACGGGTCACTGTTTTCTTTCACCAAATATGCTCAGAAGGTTCCCTGTATGTAGCTGATCCCTATAAAGTTTTGGGTTAATGGGTCAAAGGTCACAGTGACCCGAACTTTGGAAATATTTTCTGCAGGGATCAATTTGACCCACAGTCTTTTAACTTCATAGGATGATTGGTCTTACTGAGTAAATAATCCCTATCGTTTTTGGAGTTGGTAGGTCAGGGTCACAGTGACATCTTGATGAATTCTATATATTGAGCTGCATATGAGCCATCTTAGGTAAAAAGTTAGGTATGGGGGTCAAATCTTAGGAAACCCTTGTGTATGCAATAGAGGTTGCATTTTCTATTGAATCTTTATGAAACTTGCTCAGAATAATCATCTTGATGAAGTCTAGATCAAGTTTTAATATGAATCTAATTGGGTCAAAAACTAATGCACAGGGTCAAACATAGGAATTGTGTACGAAATATTGGTTGCATTTTAATAGGATCTTCATGTAACTTGATCAGTATAATTATTGTTGTAATGAAATTTAGGTTGAGTTCGAATATGCGACATCTGGGTTAAAAATAACAAGGTCACCCAGTTAAAAATATTGTGTATGCCATACAAATGGATCGTCGGAGATGACTTTTACAACATAATCATCATGGAAATTGGGCAGAAAGTTTGTGTAGATCACATGGGATTAAAAACAAAGCAGCCAGGTTAATTCCAAGGAAAACTTTGTTGGTACTCTAAAAAAAGTCACATTTCACAGCCAATCATCCTACCAGTCAGACGGGTGCTTCGCAACATTTACATTTCACTGTTTTGTATTGTAACGGTGAATTGTATTCAGTATCAATATGACTAACTTATATGAAAAGTGTGAAATAAAATACAACAACTCTTGTTATTTTCATTATGTAGTTGTAAGCACTAATTTATAATTTGACTTATTTTCACAAAGCTATTCATAGACTCGCGTCCATGGCTCAAAAAGTGTTTGCATACCACATACTTGCTGCAGTGATGAATAAAGGAGATTTTGCGACATGTATTTCAATGCTCCTGAAGTAACTTTGAAAGGCATATTAAACGTTTGATCTACACCTTAATGGTCAAGGTCACAGACTGTGAGACAACACTTTTGGGGCATTTGTTACTTTCCAATGACAGCTCTTGTTTTCTAAACATTTTGATTAGCATTACACTAATGGTTTTGAAACGATCTTGTCCAGTGCAAAAACCTAACCAGAGATGGGGCATATCCCCCTGCACATCTTTTGAGACCAGGAACTCAGGAAGTATCCAGCCGGATTATCCAAATAGAAACATGTCAATTCATTCCTCTGAGCACTATGGTGCTTAGTGGTCGCAGTCTGTGGAAACATGGAGGTGGCAGTCCATGCCATTCAATGTGTATTCTATGCCATAATGGGTTAAAGAAAAGGAAAATAGCCACTATCCTGCCTCTGACTAACTTTATGTAATGGAAATTTATTAATTTGAAAGAAGACTACCTGTTGCAATGAATGCACTGATAAAGTTAATACAATGGACTATACCCATTTGCAATTTCTGTTTAAATATTAAAGCCCAAGGATCACTTAAATTTATACGTAGGATAATGAGAGAAACATGTTCTATTCACTCTAAAATAAAGACGTTGACATAATTATGCTTTTCTTTCGTATTCAAGTTGTGTCTTTAAGAAAATAAAGTTGCCGGAAAGCCTGTCTTATTAGCTCACCTGGCACAAAGTCCGTCCACCATTTTCTTCAAACGATATCTCCTCTAAAACCATGGAACCAATGTTGATGAAACTTTGCAGGACTGTTCCTTGCATGAAGCTCTATCAAACTTGTTCAAAGAATTATATTCCACGCAGAACTTTTTTTTGTTATGGCAACAAATAGGAAACACTTAAAAAATATTCTTCTCTTCAAGAAAAAAAGCCCAGAACTTAGATATTTAGCATGTAGCATTATCTAGTGAAGCTCTACTAAAATTGTTCAAATTATGACCCCCGGGTACTTGGTTTTACATTGGCTTATATAGGAAAATCTTAAAAAATCTTCTTCTGTGAAACTACAAGGCCTAGAGATTCGATATTTGGCATGTATAAATGCCTAGTGGACCTCTACTAAGATTGTTTAAATCATGACCCCTGGTCAGAATTGACCCTCCCTGGGAGCCGGGGAGGTCATTTGGATTTACAAAGGCTTATATAGGAAAAACTTTGTTTCCCTTATTTCCATTGTGGTCCCTCTATTGTTTCAACGCATATTTACTGCTTGAAAAATGAAAGAAAGTTAAATGTAAATATATTTGATTGGCTCACATTATGATCAGTTACTTATAAAGCATATCTCGCCAAAGTTGATTGCTAGTGGGTTTACAATTATAGTTTGTACCAGCGTCTTATATCATGTCAAACATAAGATACTCATTGATGTACCTATTTGAAACATTTACTGAGATGTACTTTCTGGTCAGTATTGTCATACATACAAACATACATATCTCGGTTTCAGAATTTAAATTATTGAAAATGCAAAGTGCGTCTTCACTTTGACATGAACATGTATATCTTAAACACAACCGTTACGTCAGTAAAGGTTAACTGCTGCATTGTGTGAGTTGTTGCCGCCTGTTCAATTTTATCCAATAAACATTACTCGAAATACGTCAATTCACTCATGGACATACATTGTTTATGTTGACACAAACAAATGTAAAAGTCGGTTTTAAAATATTATTGCAACCAAGGGGCCTCTAGAAGAAGTTAAATTTGTTTTCTATCATTTTACATTATAAATTGATAAAACAAATTACATTATATCACCATTTCGCACAAAAGCAACAACAACGAAAAAGGATTACTACTAAGCATTTATATAAATGTAAGAAACTACTGATATAATAATTAGATACAATGTAACATGAAGTCATGAGGCCTATGCGAATTAAGGTTCAAATAAATATGTAAAGGTCGATAAATTTCAAGGCATTCCGACGTATTAAATATCAATGTTTAACTCAATTTAATTTTTTTTCCAGGATTATTCGATTATTCACTGTCAATAAAGTTTAATAGAAAAAGTATTTGTAATATATTTTTATTGCTTTATTTATTCATTTAAAAAAAAATAATTATTCCTTCATGTGGTGCACGATTTCAAATGGTCAAGGTCTATTTTGACTGATAAGATATTTGAAATCAGTCTACGGAAAGTGAATCATAATTTTTTTTTTTGGAAAGTTGAAAATAGTTCTCACGTGATGTAAACAATAAAGGTATCCACTCCGTAATACAAAATTAGCTGATAACTCAGCTGTTGTAACGCAAAGTCAATGAACAAAGTATTAACTCTTCTGAAACTGTTATTCGAAAAGTCTTCTTATAACGGTACGATATGTTATACTCTCGATGTGTTCACAAAACTTTGATTAAGTTGGATCATTTTTAAGAAAACAGAAACAGAAAATAAACTATTTTAGTTGTCGGTGTAATACTTTTGAATATATATTTCTTTTGAATATTACGCAACTGTATTTTTCAAAAATTGAAATGAATCACGTCTTGCAGTGGTCATATTTTGATAGGTGAACTTATTTATTATATATTCTTTATTACAATTTTTGTAACATGTTAATGCTAAAACACAATTTAACAGTATTATTATGTTTGTATACCTGTTACAAACATAACAAATCTATATTTCATTTACCCTTGTTCAATTCTTTAGCGGCGACCTTTGATGCGTTGCATCAATGTTTTTCTTTTTGTATGAATGTAATTTGAATAGTTAACATGATGGAAGGGCAGCTTTTGCGTTGTAACAAAATTCAATTTATAATAATAATTAAATATCGTCAAAACCTAATCACATTTTCAAAAATAAACATTTGCCTTGGTAAATGTTCAGTTTATAATGTTTCTACTAGGAGTACACTCAAAGGTTATCGTACCTGGTCTTGATTTATATGATAAAGATTGTTTACAACTTTTTATCAGCTAGTTGCTTTAGGATAACTGATTTATATTATACTCGAAGAATTGCGACATAGAACAACTTGCCGTGAATTACAATATTTAATAAACGATTTAAGATCATCGTTAATACAAATTTAAAACATTACAGCTTGCATAGAAAATATAACAGAAGCCAAATGTAATAACGAAAAGCCTAAAAATAAATCTGAGAATTTAGATTATAACCATGCATGATGTGAACTCGTGAAGCAGTTTTTATGACCTCTATCAGTATTGCCAACCTAATAATCAAATATCACATATGCGTAATTAAATTAGCGGATCAGAATATCAACTAATCTAGTGTGGAAATCTGAATCTGATGTTAAATGACCTTCAGCCAACTAGTACCCAGCGCGATAGACAAAGTACTAAATGGTGCAGATAACCAGATAAAAGAAGTCAATATGAAAACAATACCGGCATACTGTCGAAAAAAACAACAACAAACAAGTTAACACTACAATTCATGATAACTCATCATTTCTTATCATATTTCGACAAGAACTGCCGTGTCAAATTTCAAAGTTTCTTTATTACTGCCGAGAACGTCTCTGCTAACTTGTTACAAAGTCCGAAAGTAGGAACGCTGGTAAACGGAAATTTTAAGGGCATAAACTGGCGTGTCCGGAGTATACAGTGACATAGTAGCTAAGAAATAGCCCAGTAATAGCTAAGTAAGTTGTGAAAGTGTACTGTAGAGTACCATGGAAAAAATCAATCCCATGACAATAAGTGCACAATGGGTAAAACGAGAATGTAACAATTGAAATGCAGGTGAAAAAGCAGGTGACAAGTGAAAATCACACTAGAACAGGAATATACAGTAATATTTGGCAAAATGTACGTGAAAACGGATAGCCAATGACTAGGGCGGGTGGAGGTTGCAGAGAGTGAAGGGAAAAGTGGGAGGGCAGAGAAAGGAGACAGGGCAG
>JAUMHA010364517.1:0-13898 GCA_032359765.1 Saxidomus gigantea | reverse complement strand
CTACGTAGGAGTTATAAAGTCCTACGTAGGAGTTATAAAGTCCTACGTAGGAGTTATTCTGTTTTATAGAACATTATGAATTGGCACCAGGACGCTTCCGTACATTGTACTATATGCTACCATAAATTAGTATAGAAATTAGTAGAAGTAGCGATTTTTGAAGCAAAGCAGATGTCAGCAAATGTTTAAAATCTCGAAATGGTTATCATATCATGGAAAATTAGTTTAGAAAACATGAACTCATGGTTTAGGTTGGAATACTTATAATAGAATAGTACTATACTTGAAGCAAGAATTAAATTAAGTGTAACAAGCACGTATTCATTGCATATATTGGGGAATACTTAAATGATCGGTAAGTTGTAAACAAGTTTTTAGAAATAAAATCTTAGAACAACGCACATATTAATTGTACAGTGTACAAGGTACAGAAAAAGAAATAAACATGTATGATCGGTAAATATTAAGACTTTCTTTAAAATAAATTATGTCCTATGAATACTTAACATATATTCATTGCATATGAAACGATAAACATCATGTCTATCTCAATCAGAATAAAACATGACGTAACAAATGTATCGAAAAGATAATAGCAACAGCTTCTCGATTGTTACTTAAATCATATCATTACATTCAACACAGTGCCCGTGAAGTGACATGTTATACATTTTCTTTTATTTCGTAATTACGAAATACATTTTGTGTAAACGAAATAAGATTTCGTAAAAACGAAATAACATTCCATTTATAATAACGGTAAAAAAAATGCAAAACAACTGGTAATTGTAATGCCCCGGTACTTGTTCAGGTCAGACGGGTCGCCTTTTTATACAACGGAATAATAACCCCGGCTGACCAACATTTAGGGAAGGTTCTACAGTCTAATATGTAGTTAAACGATAATTGTAATTGTTAATTATATCCTTTATATTTACTTTAAAGTATTATCCTTTATATTTACTTTAAAGTATTCATATAATATGTTATCAGAGGAAGATGTTTTATTGTTGCCTAGACAATTTGATGCCATCACAATTTCCTCAATTGTAATGGACTTATCGAGATCTTCGAAAGTTGGGTTATTTGGCCCGCTATTCACAAAATCCTCGACAAAGTCATAACATTGTTGTTGCACATGGCTAGAAGCAAGATCTTTAAAATGCGTGCAAAATGCCTCACGAGACATTTGTTCACCATGATCGTTATGTGACTTTTTGTTTGAAAATCTACAACATTCACGTGGGCTTTTACGTTTCATATAGTTCCTTTTCCAAAATTCCTTGTGAAACTTATTTTTACATTAACGACAAAAATATTTGTATTTTTTCTTTGCAAATACATGAATTGACATTTTTGCAATCGTCATCGTTTGAAGATGTCCGTACTGTTTCATTTGTAATATGATATTGTCATTTAAACATCAGTTTGATGGGGTCTATCTTGCACTACTTTCCCGCAGCGCAGTTTATAGAGTTTATCAGCACATTTCAGAGTTATATCATTAACGGATTTTGAAATGTGATAGGCTAACTATGGCCATAAGGCTTATAATCCCAGGCGAAAAACGTATCAGATTCTGTGCTTTTTTCAAAGTTTTATTTCAACTGATCAACATTCACTGTTAATCTTAAAGCCCCGTTGCACGATTTATATAAAATGCGTAATGTGTTTATTCAGTTTTAACATTTAGATTTAAATAAGTGTAGCTTCATCAACTTATAAAAAATGAAATCTGACCAAATTTCAGTTCTGCTATATACATGCAACCTAAAGAGATCAAATACATATTTTAGAAACTAAATCACACACGAAAAGGCTGTATCATTATCCCTCGCCAAAGGCGGGGAGATATTGTTTTGGCGGTGTCCGTCTGTCCGTTCGTCCGTCCGGAGTCATAACTCAAGAACCAATAAATAGAATTTCATGCTGCTTAAATAAGTTTACAATTATTATAGCATAATGCAGCGGCGCGCACACAATTTTCGTCATGATTGGATTAGTACCTCCAGAGTTATTGCCCTTTAATTGTATTTTTCTTCTTTATTAGGTTATACTTATTTATTTATTCTCGATTGCGAAACTAGTTATTACAACTTAGATTAATCGCTCTCGAGACTCATTCCAGATGGAATCAACCTCGAAGAGAGAGAGGTAATGTGGAATTATTGTGTCTTGCCTAAGGACACTACCGACATGGCTATGGTAGGGATCGAACCCGGGGCCCTTCGATCCTGAGTCGAACGCGCTACCTTCTTTATTCAATACAAGAGGGCCAAGATGGCCCAATATCGCTCACCTGCGATAATTATAAATGACCAAACGTCAATTCTACACTATCATAAACACAAACATTCTATTTGACCTTGACAAGGCAAACCTTTTGACCAATTAACATGATGATTGGGTTGTAGGCATACACAAGGTTTTTAACCAGGTGACCTAGTTTTTGACCTCGGATCACCCATATTCATACTTGACCTAAATTTTGTCAAGACAATCATACTGACAAAGTTCCATGAAAATCCAAAGAAAAATGCAACCTCAATTGCACGCAAGCATCAAAGAAAAGTACTATACAATTAAATATGAAGCAAGAATTAGAGTTAGTGTAACAAACGCTTATTCATTGTAAATATTGGGAATATTTACCACCGAAAAGAAAATCACTACTGTAACATAACATCTTCACAATCGGTAAGTTTTAAACAAAAAATAGGATTAGTGAACAACACAGTCATAATCATTTTTCGTGATACAGAAAAAGTAATATAAAATCGACAAGTATTAAACAATTCTTTCCTTAAAGCTGCTCGTGAATATTTTTCCAAAATGATAAAGTAAAGCATCAAATGCAAAAGTAATGGCTAGAATCAACGACATAAGTAAAAATCTAGGTAGCAATTTATGAAAATCTGTTGAAAATGTTGGTGAGCTTGGTTTCACGGCACCGCTACACACTCACTATGTTTATATTGGAATTTTAAGGCGTTTGTAATTCAAAGGCGCTTCATAATTGGGTCGCGTTTAGTTTGAAAACTACAGAAATTCCTTACAGCAAATTAAACTTTACAATTTGTTCTAACATGTTTATTTCGGGTAGTTAGAAGTGTCCTATTTTTTCACCAAAATCTAAGAGCGAGCAGCTTCAAAATAAATTTTGTCATATGTACACAAAACATATACATTGTATTCATTGCATATGAAACGATAAAAAACGTAACTATTTTACAGACTAAAAAGGTTCATTAAAAAAAGCGGGAACGACTAGGCTTCTGACTTCAATTTATATTATGTTCTATCGAACATTTTCAAACAAAGCGCTCTAACTGAATTGTGTGATGTTGTATAATAACTACGAAGTACTAAGTATGCCTCGCTGTTGTTTTATTCAACCAAAGACCTACCAACCACCGACCCACTGACCCACCTACCTACCTACCTATGATAAGTTGTAATTCTAGTAGTATCCTGTAAAGTCAAGGGGGAAGATCCAACGGTCAGCGTACTATAAACTTTTACTATGTCTAGTAAATGACCTCCCCAAGCAAGCAGCGACTTCCTTTGCAACCAGTCATTTCGTAAGCAATCATTGACTTCGTCACCAAGCTTCTAATCAGTTGCTTTAGCAACCAGTGACTAACCTAGCAACCTCTGATTCCTTAGCAACGAGTGTCTTCCTTAGCAATCACCAACTTCGACTAGCGGCTTCATTAGAAACGTCTAACTTTTAAGCAGCCAGTGACTTCCTGCTCGGGCCAGATTGGTCCTCTTGTTTATCTTACCACACGTCTGTTTGTCACGTGACGGGTAAGATGGCTGGATGCGAATAAAGTGTTTAGAGATTTTATAAATAACAAATTTTCATCAGGGTTAAGGGATGTAGAAATTAAAGATCAAATGTAAATGGCAACAAAAATATAGTAAAACAGATCTGTATACTAGCTACATGTAAAATATACCAATCTATTCGAAATATAACGGTCGCACACTGAAAATCAAACTCTTTTACCCGGATGAACGCAAAAATGTAAACCGAGGGTAATGAATTCTGAAAAACAAAGGGCGTCAAATGTGCCATGCTTTCTGATGACGTTTCCTGTGATGTTTTACATTTTATTGAAGCAAACTCAACAAAAGTAGCGTCTTTACCATAAAAAACGGAAGCGATGTTCAGTTATTTCACTCGTGAACACCGAAAGTATTTACTGCACCGCTCGAGTAAATATCACTTTTGTTGCCCCTACTCGGTGAAATTATAACGTGATATTACACCGAAACCAAAACTTATTATCTGTGTGTAAACTATGCATGTATTTGAGAATTGGTTGATGCAATACACATGATTTTTTTCAGAGGTGATTGTGGACGATTCAGAGTCAATGAATCCATTGAACTGATTCTTATCCTTTAATTAACAAAGTAAATACAACTATTTTAGAAAATAGATACTAGTATTGGTGAAATCAAAATAAGTAATTGTTTTAAGCACTTGTTAATTCATGGGAATTTGTTATATTTTTACAGAAATGCCAGATAATCCATCAGAAACTTCCTACTTTGCGAGATTCGTAGTATTTTTCATTGACGTTGCAACAGAAACTGTGTTGAAGGTGTTCTACAGTCATGTAGGCGGAAATCGTGTCCAGGCAAACACATATCTTTCATCAAATAGAGGAATACTCGAAAAAGTCTTTCCCGGACAGTTAAAACGTGTCTGTTCTGTTTCCGCAAATACAGACACCTTTGACTTGTCTACTCTTACAACGATATTGACATGTGGCAACTTAAAGATCCTACAGCCGCCATCGCACGGATGGAAAGCAAACCCACCAGGATCAGACATTTCCACAGCTGCTGATCTTTTACGTCTGCGTAATATAAGAAATAAAATTGTTGCCCATCGACATGAAGCGAAATTTACGAAAGAGGAATTTGAAAATAATTTTCAGGAAGTCGAAGATATTTTGAAGAGAATTACAATGACGAATGCTCCCAACAGTTTACCGGATCTTGCAAGAAAGACTGACACATACAAAAATATGGAAGTTATCCCTATTGACAAGAAGAAATATTTCATGCAGATAGAGAAGTGGCATGATGACTTCCAGAAGCAGGTATACTTAAAGCTTTACAAAAATATCTGATTAAAGAGACCCTCTTTGTCACATTTGATAACTTCATAAAGTATAAACAATAGAATATTTGCAAATATCATTACTTAACCTAACAGTTTAAGCTATACATTCCAGTCATTTTCGATAAAGTCAGCGCTTTAAAATATGTTGCAGTAACATTCAATAATCTATGTTGAGTTGTTGTTGTACAATTACTAGATGGGTCACGATTTATCACAGAAGGTCTCTATGTTGATTATCTGTGCTAAAATGAGGCATTTTTCAATATATATTTATCATTTT
This sequence comes from Saxidomus gigantea, assembly GCA_032359765.1. Classification (NCBI taxonomy): domain Eukaryota; kingdom Metazoa; phylum Mollusca; class Bivalvia; order Venerida; family Veneridae; genus Saxidomus; species Saxidomus gigantea. The sequence continues at coordinate 8,478 of JAUMHA010364517.1, read as the reverse complement.
ACGTTCAGTAAACACATTATTTTTGTTTGAGAATATAATATGCTAGCTGTAGGGAGTACCCCTTTAAATTATCAATTAGAAAGTGACAGAGTACGTTATATGATGACACGCAGTCAATGTCTATCTGTATTACTCGGAAACAAAACTAACTGATTTGAAACAAACGAAACATTCTTTTAGAACAATTTAAATGCAATTAGGCTGTCGCTTGCAAAATGCAATGAAAATAAAATTGCCAAAAAGAAATCAGAAGTTAAGTCATTGGAACCAGCAACCTAATCCGTATATACCTCATATGTCGAGACACCCACATCTACCATATCATCATGATGAAACACTGTTACATATTGAAGAAATGAGATTAGAAAAAATGAATTACAAACATTTTAAACTTAGTCTATTAAATTGTAATTCATTTCAATTCAGTGGTACTATTTCTATTTTACAGTTTTCTGTATAAAATTATCTTTTTCTCAAAGATACATTTCTTAAAAGTTTCATGACATGTTTACGTCATGGTAAAGACTCATAAACTATTTGGCTGTCAGATATTGTGTTTGTTTAAGCAATTTTCTTTATCATTTGATTTAATACTAAAGCTTTATTTCAGAAACGATTATATTTTAGAAAAAAATCATATTATAATTGTATACTTTCTGAGCATTGAAAATGTTTTGGACATAGAAATGTCAAATTAACGGCTCTCTTATAATCATTCTTGTACTCAACAGGTAGAGAAAGTTCTGGATGGGCTAGCAGGTACGTTGAAGAATACATCAAGTTGGTAATGTTAGTTACATTTATCTAATATTGATGCCAAAGCTGGTTGAGATGTCTCACTTTATCTCAAAATACAATTATTAGCAGAGGCCGTCGCCATAGACACAAAATTTATATTTTAGCAGTAAGTATTTGTAGTTTTTACAGCAGGGTAGGCATTTATATTGCAAAGTGGTTCTGCATTTATCAATAAATATGATAAAATGGAGTTAAACACAGTTCTAAAGGTGGATCATCCGATGCCCATCGTCAATACTCCATCGTCTGTATCAACATTTAACTTAAAAACCCTTCTCCTTTGAAACTGCTTGACATTTGTCAGATATAACCGAACTTGCTCTGCAGCATCCGTACTTTGATTCTTTTTAGAAAAGGAAATGGTTCGGGTCCGTTACACTACTAAAAATAAGAAATTCTTGAAACTGCTTCTTCTCATTAACCAATAGCTGAAAAGTCATCAAACTTGCTTTGTAAAATATTTGGATTAATCCTCTTTCAAAATGTGGGACATGATTTTGGTCCGCTACACAGGGGCCACTATTACTTGAAGTACAAAATTTTTAAACGGCTTTTTTTTTCTCCTGAACCAATGGTAGGAAATTCACAAAACCTGATCTGCGGCATTCTTGTAATAAACTCTTTAGAAAGCAGGTTATAGATTTTGTCCACTTCATAAAGGGGTTACAGTCTGAAAATAGAAAAAATCTTTTAACAGCGTTTTATCATGAACCAGATGTAGGAAAGTTACCTGATATTCTCAGTAGCATCGTTGCGTTGATGCCATCCTTAAAACAGGATGTAGTTATGGTCCACTACACACAGTGGAATAGTTATTAAAATATATATTTTTTAAACAGACTTCTCATCAGAAAACATTGGTAGGAATATTTTGAAAAAATATCTTGCTCAGCAGCATCCTTGCATTGACACCTTCCTTATAACATAAAATGGTTAAGCTCCACTGCACATAGAGGCAACTGCTACTTAAAAAGGAAAACTGAGTAAACTGCTTCTTCTCATGAACCAATAGCAGGAAAATCACCGACTTCCTCGGGAGCACTTTTACATTACTTTCTTAAAACATGAAATGGTGTAGCTCTATTGTACACAGGTGCCTGTGGTACCAGAATAATCAAATCTTTATCAAACGCTCTTTTCATGCTAGGCGAGTACTGTACAATACTAAAGATTACTAAAGTTCATTAGAATACTAATGTACTTTAGAATACTAAAACACCATACAGGACTACATAGCACTGCCTTCATAAGACATTTTTTGTAAGTTTATTTTTCTAAATATTTCAGGACTGAAGATTTTCTTTGAAAAGAGTGACGTTAAACACAAAAGATATATACAGTTTTTGTCGGAAGGCGGGAGACTAGTATTATCTGTTTACCTTAAAACAGCCTTGGTCCAGGGTGGAGAAACAATCGAGCAAATGCTTATACGAAACAGAGCTACATTGCAGACGGAGCTTGTTCCTCCAGAAATGATACATCAACTGTATCCGTCAAACGAATCTGATGATACTTCGGCAAATACAGACGTAAATACATGGAGCCTTTTATTACTAGGAAAAGTTATTTTAATTGTTTTTCATTCCTCTCTTAAGCGGAATGAAAAAAAGAATATTGAAAGCATTGCGAAACAAGTGCTAAACACAGCACAAACGATAAAGTTGACATTAAACAAAGACAGATTCACACATTGCTGTGCAAACTTAAGGCATAATATATTGTCTTTGGCAGAAAGTCTTGACCAAGATACCGAATCACAGGTCGAAATTCTTTTAAACAGATTCGAATCGGAAACAGAAGATGCAGACGATATTGATGACCATTTGAAAACGCTGGGATGTCAAGAATTTCGCCATTACATTGATATGTACAGAGGTTTGTTAAAAGCCACAATTTACGTCCGAAATATTTTCAAAGCAGAAATTAATACTGAGCAGTAAACATAGTAAATACCTTGTAATTACATGTAATACCAAACAAACTAATAGCACTTTTTGCATACCGGACCGGGGTATCCGCAGTTTTGACCAGTGCTGGAAAATCTCATATTACATTCCCATGTAATACGACTTTTGTGACGTAACGTTATAAACAATGTGACGTCTCTTTTCCAAACACAGCATCTGAATAGCGTTTATTTTTATATTAAAGGCATCATTTCGATAAGTTTGCATTTAAATATCTATCATAAAGTGCAAGACGGTATGCAAGAAATAGTTTCTACCATGATTTAATTCGTTCAGATGGAAATATCCGTCACCTCGGGTACCTTTTTCACGGGAACTCGGCAGAGCCTCGTTCCCGCGAAAACAGTTACCCTCGGTGACGGATATTTCGATCTGAACCGCATGGTCATGGAAGAAACTAATATCTTGCAAATATTCAACAAAATTACAAATACAAATAGCGACAGTTTGTCTTTCGATTGGTGTTGCGCCATACGTTTTCATTACATCGAGCCAAATTTCGATGTTTTGAAATTGTGTTCATACGCTACTTTTGTAACAACTAAATATTTAGTTTTCCATGTGCATGTTAACAAATATTTGACACACTATTTAGTTAAGTTTTCAGCTTAGTGTTAATATCTGCAGAATTATTTCCATGGACGTAAAAAGGATAAATAAATACAATTGTGAACAACACATATCTAAAAATACCTCATTTAACACATATGATCAACACTTTAAAGAATTGTAAAGTTTAAATTGATTTTTCAGTTTCAACCGAAACAGTTTGTATGCAAAAGTAATAAAATGCAGCACCATTGAAATGAATTGAGATGCAAAATAATTTCTTCTCTGTATTTTGGTGACTTTGTCAAATCTAACATGTTAATTGGCTTATTTGTTAATTCTCATTGAAACAAGTTAAACACTCTCTTATAGTGAATATATTTTTGACCGCTGCAATAAATGTTAATTATTATGTGTAAAAATGCTAGAGATGTTAATAGAGAAAGAAAATAAACTTTTACATTTATATACATATATTACTGCGAATGAGACCTCTAGCATTAGATCAACAATGGTTTCCTCTCCTAGATTTAAATGTAAGGTTTTAAAAAGAAGCAACTCTTACAACGTGTCAATATGCAAATATTACATTTTAGCCTCTATTAAGGAGTACAAAGAAGCACTTGAACAAATGGAAGATGCAGACATGTATTTTAAGACCACACATGGTATAGTATATATTTACATTCACGTTTTGCCTCATAACAAATATAATTAAAATATTTTGAGACACATATAATGAATATAAAACTACCATAAACATTGTACAAGTTAATGTGATGCCTTTAATGTTACAAGTAAAATGTTATACATGTATGGTATATAACGTTGAATTATTCCATCATGTCTTTATTTGAAATAGTATAGAAATTGTATGATTTTCTACTATTTCTTGCAAGGTACTTGTTACTATTCTAGAGTTGAAGATCAAGATCGAGTTGTTTTGCGAAGATGCAGAGATGACTAAACTAGCGACGCGTGAATTAACTACTTGGTTACAGAAAGTGGTCAGCAGCTCTGGCAAACAGCTAAAAAATGAACAATATGTGCCTGTATCTGTTTTATATGAACTGATAAGTCACTTAGAAAAGATGCCCACAGTTAAGGTGTCGGAAGTTAAGGAGAGTTGTGTTATGTTATCAATAACTTGTCAGTCGAAACAGGGTATCTTGCAGTTAGTGGAATTCGTAGAAAGCCCAATGTTTCAAAACCATCTGATTGCGATATCAAACTGTTTTGAGAGCAGATATCAAGAGATGTTCGTCTTAACTGGATACTGGACACTTGACAGTCTGCATAAGGCCCATCCAGGTGAATATTTCATAACATGTTTAACTCTTCTCTTTTTTAAGGCATAAACAAGACTGAGTGTTAATATAAATCATGTTTCACCACACAGTCATATTTTTAATTATGCGAATGCTACAAAGGGATATTAAACATAGTAACTGCCATACACATGGGCGGTTCTAGACAGCACATACAGTGACTAAGCGACGAGAAAGGTCTCATTTTGATGGCAATTTTGTTAGTTTTGATATCCAAAAAGTTCGTAATCATTTCGGAACTTTATGAATATTGTGTACAAGGTATCAAAAGAGAGGTTTATGAATAGTATCTAAGTTTAGAAACTTTGAAAATTAGTTATCTTTGAAGAACGCTGATTTCATTCGATAGGAAGTGAACGAATGATAAAACATAAATGCTATGTTATGATATACTATGGTTCTAAATTTCAGTCGTATCTACATATCTAGTCAATACTGTAAACCAATTAATTTTCATGTAAAACTTTAGCTAAATTTGCAAATTTTGGGTTACGTGGAATTTTTATTCCTGTACTACAGAAATGACACTTTTGCATAATGGTTTCACTCTCTTATTATTGATCATTTATGTGAAATTTGGTTGAAATCCGTCAAGCGGTACAAGAGGAGTTGCGCAGACAAACTCCGGGGGGGGCAATAACTCCATTAAGAATCAATGAACCTGGAAAGGCATTACTACACTTGGTACTAACCATTTCTACCAAGTTTCAGTAAAATCAATCCAGGCATGTAGGAGGAGTTGGGCAGACAAACTTTATGATATACAGACAGACAGACAGACAGACAGACAGACAGAGTGAGAGAGAGAAATGAAATGGGGGCTTCGATGTTTGAAGTATCACATATTATACCCGCATTTTGATTTTTACAATATACATTGTACAATGTAATACTTGTATCTAACTTAAGATCTAAAAATCGATAAGTTTGAATGACTTTATTCATACTTGGTAATTGTTGTAAACCATATTGAAACAAAAATAAGTTTGACAAAAGCCTTTATAGAAATCAACCCAAGCATATATTTAGTCTTGTATTTCAAATGAATCATTTATTTAAAGTCAAATGTTTAAACCACTTGTGACAGGATCGTAGCTTGGATCTACAAACGGCGTGGTAGTTACTAATATGTTACTACCTACCTACCTACCTGCCTGCCTGCCTGTCTACCTACCTAAATGACACTATATGAATTTTCCATTTGTATCTGCCAACCGGTTTCACTTTGGCATCATCAGGGCAAATATAGCACACAATAGTGTATATAGTGTCATTTATTTTCATTTTATTTATAATTTACTTATTCTGGCATATCGTTTAACATATACATGTGTATTTGTGTGTGTCGTTTATGCTACATTGTATACATGTTTTGCTTTCAGACCAAATGCAATCCGAGCAGAAAAGGAGTATCGAACTGTCGTTGTCGTATACATCACCCGAAGGTATGAGACAAGTATTAGAATACTTTGACCTTGAAGCCGCTAATAGTTTCAACGCAATCTCAGAGAGTTTGTCAAATCGTGTTAAAGCAAATATATCTTTGAAGTTGTCCGTCGAGCACATGGAATAGCATAATGGTGGTAAGAAGTATTCAGAAGATGATTTCTTTTGAAAACAGTTCATATCAGTTCGTATCAGATCTACAAACAATGTTGTATTCATTATGATTTTAGTCACACTCAGCTGGCAACTTTTGGACGCAAATGGAATATGACTGCACTTACAAAATGTTTTAAGTTCATTGCACTTATGAAACAAAACTCATCGACAGTATTTAAATCGTCCAACAAATTGGAGAAATGTTAAAGATTCTTTACTTAAGACCAAACATTGATTTAATCGTAACACAATCCCTGTAAAATATTATTCTCATTGCTGAACGACACTTTTCCGTCGAAAGCGGCATACCTTAGGGGGTTACACGACATGATGTAGTACATACGTTTTTAACACATGTTTTAAAACATGTTGTGTGAATGGGACGAAATGCATGCACGTATGTAAAGCAGACGAAACCGAGCATTTCGTCAAGCTCAATTTCTGTATGTAAACATACGGCAATGTAACCATACATCAAATATTTCCCAGTAGACTGTCCTCTTAATATGTACATGATTCAGGGGAATTGTCAGAAAACATAACCGGATGAGGAAGATTATAATGTTAATATATTATAAAAAATATGGCAGCTAAAAAGACATAAAACATAATCCAGACCAAATAAAGAAACTTAACTCTTTCCAAAATTCGGCCGATTACTTTACGAATATGAGTCCATAATCGTACAATGTTCCTAGCGTACTTGCATTAATCATTTTCTTAAATGTAAGCAATAGGCTACAGTACTACTGATCAAACTGCTTCGAGTGCATCCTCAAATGCGCTTATTACGTATTTTGCTGTTGTCAGTTTTATGTTCTTTCAGAAACAGGAAGGATTGAGAGTGTTGTAAGTCCCTTGTACCAGAGACAAATGTTGACTGGTAGAACAGAACAGGATTACTCTTCGTATATGGTACCTATTTTTGAAGAAAATTGTTTAATCGTTTTCATTGTGTAATTACTTGAAAAACAAATAAAAATTACAAGTTTTCTATTAATATATACACATTTGTAAACAAAAAGAAACCCGATTTTGGCAATAACAACAAGAAAGTTCGATCAAGTAAAAGGCAGATATTTGACCATGACATAAATAAATCCAAATCTACAAAAATACATTTTTCGGTAGTACCGGCTTTAACACAATTATTTTTTTAATAAGGCACGCAGTACAGTCGAGAACCTTCGTGAAGACAATGCAAAACTGACGAGTCGAATCCATGTTCTTGAATCAGTCGGACGTGATGTTGAAGAAAAACTAGTAAGTGTTATTCGTCCCTTTCTGTCTGTCTCTTAGATATTGGGAATTGGGTTATTCAGCATCTTTAACTAATGAGTTATAAACTGGTTAAATAAACTTAATAATTACTTCCGATTGTTAACATTGGAATGACGGCTCACAACTACATATCTTAGATATATTGTTTAACCCTTTAATCGAGCGAGACTCTGTTATGCATACAATGTATGAACTCAAAGGTCTACACTTACACTGACAATTTAGAAACAGATGAAGAAAGAAAGAATACGTGACAGTGAAATGATTGAAATGCTAAATGCCGAGACCAGGCAACACAAAGTACGCATACACGACTTAGAGAGAGAAAAGGAAGAAAGTCATTTACAGTCAATGTATCTAATACAAGACAATGATGGTCTTCGTGACGCTCTAAGTGAGGTAAATGACTACCACCATGATCATGCTTGTCCGGACAAAACTAGATAATAACAAGACTGACTTTGATAAAATAAAAGCAGTCGGAATTTAGGCAAAGATATGATATTCTCTAGGTGCACACAATCAAATGCAAACTTTTAAGCACAATTGATTTAAATAACTGAGGCAGGAACAATAGAAATAAAGAAAACCACCAATTTACAATAGACTAAGTATGGATCTGTTCAAGGTATAGAAGAACATTATCATTTATAATCGACATGATGCTCATATTACTCTAACATTCGTACTTTAAGCGCGAATTCGTATCGATAATCACCTGTTTACAATTTCTGAAACAAAGTATAACATATTAACTGCATTGTTCTATCACTTATATATAAGCAAATGAACAATGGCTGATATATTATTTAACAAAACTATCCGCAATATCTTTTAATTGCACTTAAATGATACAACATTATTTACTGTTTGTAAACTTTAATAAAACCGATATTTCAGAATATAAGTACTTTTATAATCTGATAGTAAGAAGTGTCTTAGATTAATTTTGA
>JAUMHA010364495.1:0-13900 GCA_032359765.1 Saxidomus gigantea | reverse complement strand
CATGGGTAATCGTGAATTCATTAATTTTATTGCTTTCAGTATTCAATTAAATACTCGTACATACGTTTACCTATGGTTGGGCTTCGCGCCCTTCAAGCTTTCGCCCGTATAACTGCAGGTGCTACCTATCTACAGGAAAAACCAAATACATAAATGAATTTGTAACATAATTAGTAATACAGTACACTACATTTCCTACAGTCCAACCTAAAAAAACCCCATAAAAACACGAATCATAGTCATAACCCTGACGTCCATTAAACAACGCTACAGTTCGTGGCCAGTAGACGCTTTTTGAAGAACTCACCGCAACGATAACCTCCCCTTACAGCAGGGGAGCTGCACCAATTCATCGTTCCTGACAAAATTTGGGAAATACTTTAACATATATAATGAATTTCTTTTAAAAAGTTTTTAAAAAATCGTTAAGTTTAACAACCATTAATTAGCTGGTTGTTGAAGAATGATAAAAGGGGAAAGAGTTGTTTACTGAAATGTTTTTGTCATTACCACCGAAAATCAAAATCCAAAATGACACCTGAAATGGAGAACCTAAATTTAAATTCAACTTGGGACATATATTAAAATTATTGTATTCATTTGACATTAAATTCATACATAATTTTTAATTAACGTGTAATATATAGGCGGAATAAACCCCGTTTTTCTGTATAACTTGTAGGTGCTACCAAATATGAAAATAGGCAATTCCCGGCTTCGTCGTAACATCATACTGACCCGTTATTGAGTTAACCTATTGGATTATAAGGTCGCGTTCATTTCTTCATTCGGTAAAAGGTGAAAACATCATAGAATCATTTTAAAAATAATAATTATGATAGTTACAAGCTTATTGTAGACTGTCGTCTTCTTTCTTTATTCTTGGTTATTGTACATTTTAAAATCAATAATGCATAGAGACCAGCGTTGAAAGCCGAGGAATCACCTTTCCCGAATGTAAATAATTTATCAGTACCCGGATGTGCAAAGCCAATAATACATATATAAGGAGAAAATGTTTTCGGAAATAATTAAGTCACTACAGAAAGTCATGTTTAGTCACAACCAGAAGTCTAAGATGGTTCCTGTAGTGGAGAATCAGAATTCAACTTGGACCGTATTATGATTATTTTAAATTTATTGACATTCAATTCAGAATTTCATTTTTTTATTGCGTAACCTATAGGACCTTTCAGGCACTTTTGCTTGGCTTTTCCCGTATAAAGAAGCAACATTTTCAGTTCAGAGATTGTTTATGCATCTTGTTAAAAAAAGTAAAAAACTTAACTACAGTGACAGTCTAGCACACATAGCCTGTTTGGTAAGGCTGCACTGTCTGAATCACACTAAGTTATGTTTATGGACTAATTTAATTTGCGAACCTAGTGTAGTGCGGTGTGGATCAAAGAAAATCATCTCAAACTGACAGAAAACACAATTTTTAAAAGCTGTAAAGATTAAGATCATTAAATTACAAATTAATGTTTATTCTCAGCTCTTCTGTCACATTATACTGGCCTGATAACCAATCAGATTATTAGACCATGTTCATTTCATCATTCTTTTATATATCAGGGTGTCCAGAGACTGTCAAATCTTCAAGCACCTATTATGTTACTAACTGGCCATGAAGGAGATATATTTGGCTGTAAATTCTCACCAGATGGGAAAATGCTAGCCTCTGCAGGATTTGATAGGTTGATTTGTAAGTATGTTAGGTTCTACATTATATATAATATATGTATATGAAATTAAAATGTAGCACCCCAGGAGTCGATTAAATGGGGATAAAATGTCAAAAGCACTAAACTGTTAACCCTCACACAATGCTCTCAATGGCTGTTGTTGTAGGAGTTCAACAGTCAACACCAGTTCCAATCATAGTCTTGGTCATTTTAACAGGTGGGCAGTTCACCTAACAATCGTTCCTGTGTAGAACCAGTATAAGACTCCTATCCTCCGTAAGAATCTGCCAACTTTTTCACATAAAGAGACATGATTGGTAGCACGGCATGAACCAATGTCCCTCAATCTATGAGAGGTTCCAGTGATTTCAAGTCAGCAACTCTAACCACGAAAACAAACGCTTTCAATGTCGATATTTACAGATTGTTCGAATTTGCAAGTTGGCTTATAGTTGCATATTTAAGTGACATATTAACCAATCAGAATCAACATTACAATGTTAGTTGGTAAGGATAATTGTTTTACAGTTGAACCTGTATAAGCGGTAACCTCAACAAAGCAACCACCTGCCTAATACAGCCAGTAACGATGCATTTCATTTATGATTTTAGCTATTTTTGTATTAAATTCAGTTGTAATATTATATGCAATCACATCCTTAAAGTGGCCACTTTGTAGAATCCCTAGACTGTCTGTTTAAGACAATTTTGACTGTACTTTCATTTTTTTTACCAAACAAATATATCTACCGTTTTCATTGTATTTGTTATGAAAGTGCTATACATTAATTGTAAGTATGACGAAGAAATGGTAATAGTCACACATGATGCAGAATATTGTTTAAAGACTGCATAATGTATTAGTGCTTTTTTCTTGTAGATTTCTGGAATGTTTATGGCGATTGTGAAAATTTTGCTGTATTAAAGGGACACACTGGTGCAATCATGGAACTTCAGTTCTCCACAGACGGAAGGTTTGTTACTATTAGCCCTTGCAGTTATTCTGCTAAATATCTGTTATGGATTTATTCGACTTTCAATTCGGACAGTGCCATTAATTGTTTAGAGGGGTGGTCAGTGAACATGTTGAAAATAGCAAAGCAAAGAGTGCTGCTACAGCGCAGGCTGATCCTGATCTGCACTGATCCTGAAGGCAGAATCTCTTGCCGCAAGCAGTGAAGTGTTAAACAGATTTTTTAAGGGAGAGAAAAAAAGCATGTTAGAAGTTTCTCTGTCCTACAATGTTATGATTTACACAGACTGACATTTTCTTCAAAACATGTGTTTGTCGAAACTTACAGCTTTGTATACATTGAGGGAGTTATGAAATGTCTGAAACTCTTCATGTATTCGTCATTTTTGACTGGTTGCATGACATGGATTTTCAGCTATTAAATACTATATAATAGTGATTTAGTCAAACTATGTTTGTTGTTTGATTAATACATTTATGAAAAAGATATGTTAGAATAAAAAATAAAAAAATTATGGGTCATCCATGATTTGATATGTGGACAGAATACATGTACAATGTAAATGCTTAAAGACATCATGATTAAATAGTTTTCAACCATTAACAACTTTATATATCAATATTGATTTCCTAGAAGATTTAACTATAGATCACAGTTAATTGTAAAACTTGTTATATTCATGCATTGCGGTTGGTCTTTAGTTAGTCACATGACTGGTGGATATTTTTATAAACAAAGCATGTGAATTTTGCACTGCGTTTCAATAACGTTTTAGTAAAGGCTATATTTGGATATCAAAATGACTGCCAGAATAATGTCTGTTACTGTCGGTGACAAAATAATTTGATTTGCTGGTATATTTAGTTTATTCCTACTGTTAATAAAATAGCTAAACACAAATTTTATATTAATATTGTTAAGTGGCGATGTCTTCCATGGTCATGAAATATACTGTAACACAAACTAACAGATGCTTTTGATGAATATTCATATCTACGGACCGGAAGCACATGATATTTGGCCTTGTAAAATATCACATACGATAGATTTGGATATTCACCTCATTATCAGTCAGTATTTGTATATGAAATTAAATTTTGTATTTTGTTGTGCTGTTTCTTGCAGTTCCTTGGTGTCGGCAGCCACAGATAAAACTTTATCACTATGGGACGTGGATGCTGGTACGAGAATAAAGAAGTTCAAAGGTCACAATAGTTTTGTAAACTGCTGTAATATTGCAAGACGAGGACCGCAGCTTGTATGTAGCGGGAGTGATGACGGCACTATAAAGGTAGGGCCATCCCTTTAAAAGAAAAGTAACTCAAAATCTATTTTGCCATTAGGTAACCTTGTTGCGACAGTCTGAATTATAAAAGTGCAAGAATTATTTAAATCATTTAGAAAATAAACTAGAAATGGTAAATTTAAGTTTTAGCAAATTAGATACACTTACCGTAAGTGGATACACTTTGTACACAGAACTTAAGTTTGACCCACAGTTTGATAATTTTTGCTGGAAGACCCAAACACTGTTTACAAATGTAGCTAAAAGTATTCAAACTGACATAGGTAAGACTAAGTGACAAATTACAGAATTTACTGATTACCTCACGGGATTCAAATACCATTTGATGTGATAATATTGCCAACTAGAACGTAAAGAAATGCTCTTATTCAAATTACAAAGATTCAGGTCAGTAATTGAGGTACTTGGGTTCATTTGAATTTTTTGTGTTACTTTCGTATTTGATCCTTTAAGCTATGGGACTGCAGAAAGAGGGGCGTGTTGCAGACATTTCAGAACACATACCAAGTAACAACTATCACATTCTCCGACACAGCTGAACAAATCTTCTCCGGTGGAATAGATAATGATATAAAGGTATAGTATGTGTTGTCTAAAATAACCCTTGTACTATGTATTGCTAGAAGAAGTCTCTGTACATTACAAGTTTGAACCCTGGCTTCAGCCTTGCTATAAAGTTCATGTTTCCCCACCTGAGGTATAATGTGTAGTTGTTGTTGTAGGAGTTAAACACCTGTTCCAACCATATTTTGGTCATTTCAAGAGGCGGGCTGTTTACCTAATCATCATTCAGTACTAGAACCCTATCCTTCGTAAGAAACTGGCAACTTTTTCACATAAAGAAACATGACCCTCAATGAAAGGTTACAGTGATTTCAAGTCAGCAACTCTAACCACTTGACCACAGAGGCAGACTGGTATCGTGTGTACACCTGAAGTATGGTATGTGCATACCTGAAGTTAAATAAATTATGTGGATATGCAGAAAATTTGCCAAATGAAATTCATCACACCTGTAATACTGCTGAATAATTTATGTATGGGGGTCAGATCATAGACATTTCCGAAGGCTTACTGTATGACATGCCTGTTTTAACTCTTTCTATACCAGACCAAATAAGCATGCTCATTCATGCAGTCCTATCCTGGTCTAAACTCACTGGCATTTTGTTGAAGCAGTTGGTACATTTAGATTTATCGCTACTGCTTCTGTCTTAATTGAATCGTAGACAAAAAATGCTGTAGAAATTACATACTGAAAATTGGAAAGGTTCAACACCTTACATAGAAAAGCAGGACAAATTTATTACTAGTCAAATTAGCAAGGTTTTAATGAATTTGATTTGTTTTTACAGGTATGGGATTTACGAAAGAATGATGTATTATACAGAATGCGAGGCCACTCAGACACAGTCACAGGAATGCATTTGTCGCCAGATGGTTCATATTTACTTACAAACTCGATGGATAATACAGGTTTGTCTTCCAGCAGAAAGCTTTCACTTAATTACTGTAGCTTAATTGCTCTTTGATTATCTTGATACTTGACTTTTTTTAAGTGTTTGTTAGCGACATTTTACTGTAAATTAGAATTCTAGAAAGGTAACTTGAACCCAGTTGTCTAGATTCTTGAAAGAATTCAATTTACTGTAAATTGAGTAATTTTCATGGGACAAAAATTTTGCTATTTGTGAGCAGACAGACTTGTTCCAGAATTTAAAATTTGCAAAAGGAGAATTCTCTAAAAGTCTATACTCTAAAAGGAAATCTGTGCGAAATGAATCTTTGTGAGATTTTTAAATTAGGGAAGTGGGAAATTAGTGAAAATCAAATCATCTCAAATAAAACCCAGATTACAGTAAGGGGCTGACAGTTTTCCCAGGTTAAGTCCTTCCCTTAAACCAGTTACACTTTCAGATACAGTATAGCAAAACTGGATTATAAATTATTACAAGGCAGAAAACAGAAATTCACCAAAAACTCATTTGTTACATTTAATATCTTTGAATACTTCAGTACGTATATGGGATGTGAGACCATTTGCACCACAAGAAAGATGTGTCAAAATCATGCAGGGACATCAGCATACATTTGAAAAGGTATTTTTCTTTGTCATATGGTCAGATTAGAAGTGTGTTATGCCATACCCTAGTTTTGTGAGCAAGGTATAACCAATCTTTGTTAGACAGCGATGTAAAGCATGTCCTTGTAGAGGCATCATTCAGGTGACAATTGGCAAAGATATATCCAAACATGATCGACTGAGTCACTGACTCACTCTTGTAATTTCCTGCTCTGTTCGCCATTTAGTTGATTAATTGTTATGATGGAAACTTGGAACAAAAGATGGTACAATTTGAAAAATCATTAAATCATTTTGTTAATTTTTTTTTTAATTCTTGATTTTGACTTTGCTACTGATGCATACTATGATTGGCCTGTACATCCATGCAGTCTGATCATGATCTGCACTGCTCGCTATTACGTCTAGGATTTTTCATCTGCACCCTATTTTAAGCTTAAATAGTATTTCCGAATTAAAAGATGGACAAGTCCATTTTAGAAATTCAGGGAGACGGGGGTGAAAGATGTCTAATCATAAAAATTGCTGCAAATATTTTATGCATAATACACAATGTGATGCATGTATTTTTCAGAATTTGTTACGATGTGCGTGGGCTCCAGATGGTAGCAAAGTAGCAGCAGGATCGGGCGATAGATTTGTATATATCTGGGACACAACTACGCGAAGAATCTTATATAAGTTACCAGGACACGCCGGATCTGTTAACGAAGTGGACTTCCACCCTGAGGAACCTATAAGTATGTACTTTTAAGTCATCCTACAAACTCTATAGAATCAGTTGCTTTTGCAATAGTTTAATTTGTAGCCAGTCTCCCTTGCAGATAGAGTAAACACTCGTCGGTGTATATTTAACAAATTTAAAAACACAACCAGGGATTTGACAGGTATTTTGTCGTAATTGTAAGTGTTGTTTAGGAAATTCAAGAACACCATGCTTTTTGCTATTCCTTGGTTTTATGCAACAAGTTCAATGCAAATTCAAGTATAATTTGATCGAAACATGATTTTATAAAGCAATAAAAGCAATTTAACTCCCTGCTCAAAAGATATGAGTTACAAAAAAAGAATCGTTCTTAAAGTTGTGAAGTATAGTTAAATGAGCAACATAATTTTTGTATGGACATTTTTCACGTCTATCAAATCTTTTAGTCACGAGTCATACTTTTCCCATCTCCTTACCCTCGTGTCTCAAAGGAGTGGAGAAAGATCCGAAACTTATGTTTACAGTAAACTCTGAATAAAACAAACTCATTGAGACCATTTAAAATCTGTTCCTTATATCTAGAGTATGTTATATCCATATAGCATTTTCATATTGAATATAGAGGGGATAAAATCAGGCCTAGAAGATGTGTTCGTTATATATCGGGAATTTCGCTATATCTGGAGTTGTTACATACAGAGGTTACTGTACATGTACATTACTTTGTTTCTTCCAGTTGCATCATGTGGGAGTGATAAAAAGATCTATCTTGGTGAGATAGAATGAAAGGCTCTACAGATTAGAAGGAAAAACACAAATATTATTATAAAGACTCTGAAAGCAAAACTGTCTGTCTTTAAGTAAAGTTTGAGGGCAGAAAAGGCCAGCAGTAGAGCTTACATGCCGATATGTATAATTATATTACTATCATGGTAGATGAAGTATCGTGTAAAAATTCTTGAACAGACATTTTTGCTGATTTGTAATAAATCAAACAGTTCTTGAATGCCAGTACATGATGATGAGAACATTGTTTTAAAATGATATGTAGTATGTCTTTGGCCAATGGGGGAATCTGGCAGCTATTGTTGATGTATAAATGTACTTAAACTGTGTTTTAATTGTGCAAATGACTTGTTCATATGAAATGATGTACCAGAAATTTTAATGTGTTGTAGAAATATGTGTCATGTAAATATCAGGGTCATGAAATGATCAATTGTCATCAAAGAAAAGGACAGTAAGGCTATGAAGTAAATATGTCCAGCTAATATGGCGTGTTTGGGTAAGCAGTGTTTGACAAATGGGTTAAAGCAGGCTGCATTGAACCTCAAATTGCTTTTCATCGTGAAATCGCCAGTTTTATGGTTTCCAAAATCAAATTACCATGAAGACTGAGCAATTAAATCGGGCTTTTCATCCATGCCTACAAATAATACTGAAATATACAGTTCATCAGAACAAAAATTACAGCTGCTTTTGTATTTGATTTAATGCCCTTTTAAGATGCAAATTCACAAATGTTGCTCAACTGTGAAGAAATTGGACGTTATTTTGCACTATTTTACAAAGATGTGCGTGAAATTTACGTGAAAAAAAATGCTGTTTTGTCATTCATCGATAGCTGTTGAAAGGTAACCACATACTTTTGTAGAATGAGTACTGCTTGTTAAATGATATAATCTGAGAGACTTCCATAAAAAAATTAAAGGGAATTGGCAAAAATGCTAAAAAATTTCTGAAGGTTATTGTAAGTTAAGAAATTGTCATTAGGTTTAGCCCTTGATTGTTGCGCTGGCATACGCAGAAGAAAGCAACTTGGAGAAATATTGTATTGACATACTGCATCTTTGTTCATGTGTGGTAATGATACAGTAGCAGTTTGGTGCAGCAACTATTTCTGTATCCTTTGACCGAAACTATGGTTCCTCTGGCCTCTCCTCTGTGCACTTTACCTTGTCTGCTCATCTCTTAAACCCCTTTTTTGGATTTTCATTAAACGTGGCGGGTAGCATTAGCATGAAGTCTGGTGCATATTGATATGACAGGTCATTTAGTTAAAGGTCAAGGTCTTGGCAGGGACGGGGGTACCTTGAAAATCTTGTCTGCTTTTCATCCCCAAAAACCCCTTGTTGGATTTTCATCAAACTTGGCAGGAAGCTAGTTATGCATATTGAAAATTGTGTCTGCTCTTCATTTCCAAAAACTCCTTGAAGGATTTCTTCCAACTTGGTGGGAAGCATAGTTATGCATCTTACAATTTAGGGTCACAAGATCACAAGGGCCTGAAAGTTGAAAATCTTTTCAGCTCTTCATCTCCAGAACCTTTGTTTAATTTTCTTCAAACATGGTCTGAAGTATCACTTAGAAGTGTAGTTGTGCGTTATTATATTTACTAGTCACTTTGTGGTTTCTTATCCCCTGTGAATTGAATTTTCAGGACTGGTCCTTCCCCAGTTAGTTTTTCCTTTGGGAGGGATAGGGGCACGGGACAATAATTCCTGTTTAGCCCTTTTATTTTTATCTAAACTGTCCCCAACTATAGATGCTGGAAGAAGTTCATTTACTAGACACTTGCGAGAAAACTTTGTGAATTAAAGATGGATGGCAAACATATTAGAAAATCATTTCTTGATACCATTTTATTTCAACAAATATTATACACTTATTTTTCTGTAGTAAAATATTTGATATGTAAATAAATTTCTTTAAAACTTTAAAAACACAATAACAAATGGTTGATGAAAATAAACACGATGCAACAACCAGGACATGCTTACAACATATGAAGGATTTTCGATACTGTTAATCTCATTCTTTGAACTTGTTTATAAATGGCTATAATAATACATGTAGTTTCTGACTAAAATATGCCTATGCACATATTGGTCCAAAAGATCAAATGGTATAGGGCCTCTCCTACAATTTGCGAGTGTAACAAAATTTCGTAAAGGTCTATCCAAATTGATAAATGTATTGCACCCCCCCCCCCCCCCTCCACCCACCCCCCAAAAAAGCTGGTTTTCAAAACAGCAAAGGCCCTGGGCTGGTTTCCATCAAGTGCAGATTGAAGGAGCTCAGCTGTGTAAATGGCAACATACTAACTTGCACTCACTGTAAAATTAAGAGCCTTTGTACCATCTAAATGGAAAGCATATTCATATAAAGCACCATGCTGATGGCAAGTGATCCTGTCTTTGTGGCCACTGCAGATTATGATCAGCCTGCACATTCATGCAGTCATCATGATCTCCATTGCTCGTCCATAAATTTTCAGTAAAATCCCCTTCAAAGAACAATTGGTACCTTCCAAATTGAAAGATGGGCAAGTCTATTTTAGAAATTTGGCAGGGTATGGGTACCACACTTTAGTTCTAGAACATACTTCTTTTCTTTCAATTTCAACTCTTTTCTTTCAATTTCAACTTAACAGTTACAATTAGGGTTGACAGGGCTTTTCACTGAATGATTAGCAGACTGTAGATCATGAGCAGACAGCAGGGATGGCATGGCTCATTATAGTCTACAATGGTTGCAAAGCGAGAATCACATTTATCCAGAATTTTAAAAAATACTTCGGTTTTCAGAGATGGATAGATGGAGTATGGATCAAGTTCACAGGTTGGTTTTGCGAAGTCTAAATATCTATTCCTTCAGAGCCGGGCACCAATGCTTTTATTTCTTCACAACAAGCTTCCTGTTTAAATGTGGGATAACTCTAGGAAACCCCACAGATTTCCTAGCAATTTTACTTTTAATACAGATGCAATACTTACACAGGCTCAACAAATTCTTTAACAGCAAGTACAACATACATGTACCATTATTCAAGTATGTATTTTTCTCTCGTTCCTTTGTAGCTTGAGTAACCTAATACTTGAAGTTAGATTTGTTTCACCCTTATCCTGTAGGTGCAGTAAGTTCATGACCTTTAGACTTTTTACATCTGAATTGCAAAGTGACTTACATTTTGTTTGCCACCTAACTGACCTGGTGGTCTAATTTGAAACATAATCTTGTTGCAAAACAGACATTTTCAGTGCGTTGGTATACACTAGGTCATTAGTATGTAAATTGCCATCAAATCTGAGGAGTTTCACATTACACAATATATGAAAAATAAGAAAAATATCAAGTATGAAAATACTATACATATAAGAAATTGAAAAAATGTTATACCCAAAGACAACATAATACAAGTTACAAACAAGAAAACTACAACGACTTTACTTCGCCCACCTGAGCTCCACTGCAACTCCAAGTTGCTTCAAGCACCACAGGGACATCATTTAAATTTCTGATTACAATTTAAAAATTGTATGGAGTCTTGCAGTCAGTCAGTCATTGATCTTAATATGAAATAATTTACGATATGTGTCTGAATACACATCAATTGATATAATTATCAGGTTTTTGGAATTTGACAATACTTTACTTCGCTCACCTGAGCTCTGCTGCAACTCCAAGTTGCTTTAAACACCACAGGGACATCATTTTTACTTTCTGATTACACTCTAAAAACTGTATGGAGTCTTGCAGTCAGTCAGTCATTGATCTTAATATGAAATAATTTACGATGGGTGTCTGTATACACATCAATTAATATAATTATCAGGATTTTGGAATTTGACAGTGCGTCCTCCTTTTAAACAGTCTTATTAAGGGTCAGTGAAATTTTTTTTCCATACTCTTGCTAACTACATGTACATGTTAATGTACATGAAACCCTATAGCTGTGTACAGGCCTATCAGTGATCTGGGGTAATTGAAAACTGAATTTTTAAGTGTGAAATATCACAAAAAGCAGACTTTGATTTTAACTTTAGAAGATTGGACTTCAGTAACATATAAACTTGAGAAAGATGTTTCACATCAGAAAACACCCAATGAAAAACAAGTTGGAAAACACTAAATACAGTCCATACATAAACAAGTGCTGTTCATAAAGACAGTCATGATTGACTACTACAGCTTCTGTCTTTCAAATGACGGCGTTGCTAGGAAAGTACAGTACAACCTCTCGGGGTGTGAACACCCTTGGGAACACAGAATTGTGTTTGCTGTAGAGAGGTGGTGTTCAGAAGAATTGACAAAACAATAAAGAAAATATGTGTCTTTTTAGGGAGGTTGTTGCTGCAGGGAGGTGTTGTTCGGAGACATTAGACTGTATAGTTGCTTTCCACATGTTAAAACAATGAAACATGAACACATGTATGAAGTTTTAAGGAGTCCTGTCTCGTGGTTTCATGTGTCAGTCAGGACTATAAACAATTTATTGCATTCATAATGATGTTTTGATCCAATTCTAGACTAAGCTACAGAGATAGCAACCTGTAATTAAAACTTTAACTAGGATATCCAAAATGCGGCATAATTTTGTGATATCCAAAATGGGACATAATTTTGTGATATCCAAAACAGGGTATAATTTTGTGAAAATACAAGTCAGAGTTATTGAACTTGATGGTATGACCCTGCTAAACATGGTGTAAAGTTTCAATCTAGTTTCTCCATTCCTTTTGGAGATACCAACTTGCACGGACTTAATGGAACAGTGGTCTCTATGTGTAGCTATATAGGAAATTTTAACCCCACCCTCAGACACATGTATTCTTGTGGCAAACCCATACTTTGGAAGAATTTAGTAGAGGGTCACCCAAGAAGCATTTCTATGAAATTTCTTTGAACTGGAACTCGTGATTTCTGAGTAAGGTTTTTTGAAATTTTTCCTTTTCAGTGCAATGTCATGTCTTGACCAAAATTAAAGGCATTCGAAATAAATGTGGAGGACACATCAAACACTGGTTGATCACATTAGCTGTTTGTGAACACAGTTCACATCACATTAGCATGAGCTTAAAACTAGAAAATTGGTACATGAATGAGTATTTTCTTAGCATTACATTTTGTGTATGATGCAATATAACATTAAAATTTAGCCATTTGCAAATGAGGTTCTATACATTCCATCTACAATATGAAAACAGTTATTTCATTTATTTTTCCGATATGTACGACTGTGACATCACAGAGCTAAGCTCCGCCCTAAATTGCTACATATTTCAATGCAAAACTTGAAAAATTGCCTGTAGGTTGGACAAACTGCAAAGTGTTTATAGACCTATGATCTTTACCTATTACATGTATATTATTATGTACTAATAATTCCAAAACTTCAGTTCTGTTCATGAATACCAATTGGCCATTTCTACATTTGACAAACTCTTACCTTATTAAAAAACAACATCAACAATAATAACAGAAGGACAACAATATCCATAATAACAATAACAATAAACAAGAGGGCCATGATGGCCCTATAATCATGGCTCTGTATCGCTATCCCGAGTACCAATGCTCCAAAAGACAAGAAAGTAGGTCAAAAGTCATGACCCAGAACAATTTTGAAATCTGCTTGAAAAAAAATGTACATAAAATACAAATTTTATAAATGTGGTTTCAAAAACAAAGTGTTCTTTTATCTGACTGGTGACCATGTTTTTGCCCCTACATGACCCTGTTTCAAACTAGACATAGAGTTCACCAAGACAAACACTTTAACCAACATTCTTGTGTACAAAATACAGTCTCTACTGCATACAGAATGGGTTTTTACAATCTATCTTGGTGACCTACTTTTTGACCCAAGGTACCCAAGTTTCAATCCCAACATAGAATTCATCAAGACAAACATTCTAACAAAGTTTTATGATTATTGGGTACAAAATGCATCCTATTGCATGCACAAGATTTTTGTATGATCTGACCTGGTGACCTAGTTTTTGACCCCATGTGATCCAGTTTGGATCCCAACCTAAAGTTCATCAAGCCAAACATTCTGACAAAGTTTCATGATGATTCCTTGAGAACTGCAGTTTATATTGCTTGCACAACCCAAATGTTGACAACGCAAAATTGACACACTGTGATCATAACAGCTCACCTCGAGCACTATGTGCTCAGGTGAGCTAAAAAGAAAGAGTATGTTCAGGCTAAGAAACTTATAAAATGTTGTACAGTGACATCACCATACTCAACCCTGTACTGAAATATTCATGAAATGTTGTATAGTGACATCACCATACTCAACCCTGTACTGAAATATTCATGAAATGTTGTATAGTGACATCACCATACTCAACCCTG
>JAUMHA010364484.1:0-13902 GCA_032359765.1 Saxidomus gigantea | reverse complement strand
TGTTAGTCTCCATAAAAAACAGGGTCAATAAAATTTCTTGTTATTTTGAATTTAAGCAGTGACCACCCTTATGTGTATTCTTCATGTGATTGGACATTTACTGAAAAGTACGGGAAATGTCTTTTGGACATCTGGTGTAAATGACGTCATTAGAACGTATGGTGTATATGACGTCATTTCCTGACGTTTTGCTTTTTTCATTTCTAAGTTCGTCATGAAAATGATCAACATGTAATTTGTAAAAGGCAGACAAATTTCTTGAAAAAGGCAGTTTGCTGAAAATTTGAATTGAAAAGTTGTTTTAGATAGAAACAAGTTATACTTATTTTGTTATATTTCTAAGGCCTTTGATAGGGTATGGCACCATGAACTTATACACAAACTCTATTGGTATTCGTCTATGCAAGTCCATAGGTACAACAATGATTTGTTATAAATAACATAAACTCAGGCTGGAGTGACTCAATGTTCGGCCGACCCATCCGGATCAACGAACAATGTTTAAATAAACAAATTATTAATGAATACAAACATTTAGGAATTTTCTGCCTGACGATGGAAGGTAGAAATCACAGCTATCATATATATTACTCGTGCGTGGAAAGGAATTGGCATGTAGCATTTAAATTCTTACTAAAGCGGGCTATTTTTGAAATACTATATTTTTACTCAATTCTCTCGATTCTAGAATATTGCGACGTTGTTTGGAGTAATTGCACTCAGACTAAATTAACGAATACAAATAAGTCCACATTGAAACGGGTAACTGGGGCCACCAACCTAGTAGTATAAACAAACTAATAAACGAAGTAAAATGAGAAATTTTATGCACTAGACGAAATGAACATAATTTTACAGTATTGTACAAAATAAAAAAGTATAAAACACCTAATTACATTTCAAACTTTCTACTTGAAGAGCCATTTTCATTGATGGAAAGAAGGAAATTGTAGGTTTCTTAAATGCTCTGGCAAAACGAAAATAAATAAAGAATAGACAAAGGGGACAACAAAAGAAACACAAAACTGTTTTCTTATGTCTCTATGTCACTCTCACAAAACTTTAATTTTGAAACAAAACATTTGTACATTGACTAGAATTTTTCAACCATTCTATTGTTCTACGAAGGCCATAACGCAAGAAAACATATACGGGTGCAGCATGCCGAAATAGGCCCATAACGAATCACTCCTGTAAAGTTTGATTAGTCCGCCTCCTTAGTCGAGTGGTTAGAGTCACTGACTTGAAATATTTGTAACCTCTCATAGATTTAGGGTCATGGGTTTGAGCCCTGCTACCGACCATGTCTCTTTAAGTGAGAAAGTCAGCAGTTTCTAATGGATGATAGGAGTCTAATATTGGTCCGTTCCAGGAATTATAGTTATGTAAACTACCAGCCTGTAAAACGACATAAATATGGTCAGAACGAGCCTTTAATAATGTGCGCAGACAATCGATGCATGGACAATGTGGCTCCAGTATACCCACTTAAACTTCGTTAATGGTGGTAAATCATTTTAGCTAGAATGTGTTGGTTATATGCCCATCATCTCTTGCTAGTAAAGCTTCCCATGAAATATATTTGATAAGAATTTGCACGGACACGATAGTATAAGCAAAAGAAATCATAGAGAAACAACTCCGTGTAAAACAGGAACATGCTGATAATTGCACAGTCACAGAAGCTTTGCTGAACTAATGTATGAGAGGCTGAGAAAAAGTCCGTACAATAAGATCGAACGGATGATATCCAATCCCAAAAAGGCGATAATAAATTAATAAAACTCATACCTTTTTAGCACCTAGAGCATCATAATGATAATACCACTTTGGAAAAGTTCCTTGAATGAATGTAGACGGTGGGAAACAGTGAAACCTACTTCTACCTAGTCTATCAGTGGACTTTCCTAATTTCACACCGATCTCCTCCATGCATTTCCCAAAATGCACGTCTTCGTCAGAACCAATTTTAGTGAGTGTTTTGCACACATCTGTACCTACTTCTCGATTTCCAAATCGTCTTAAAGCTCCTTTACTCACGACATAGCCACCGCCTCCGCTAAAATATCCTTGCTTAACAAGAGTTTTAAAATGGTGGCCAAAGAATATAGGTTCGTCTTTGTTTTGATTTGATAGAAAGTAACGTAAATTGTCAACAATTACAAACGTATCATCGTCCGCTTTTAGAAACCAGTCCGCCTCCGATAAATGGTTCTTATAAATGTATTTAAAACTCCTTAACGTTTTTTTCCTCAAAAACTGTCGTCCGTTGGGCAAATTCACGTCAACTGTTGGAAAAGTAAGATTTGATCGGGAACTAAAGAACAAGTGCTTGTTACATCTATATGCCCAAGTGTTGCGTACATGAATAGCACGTTTCTGTATGTTTGATGGAGTGGTCATAATAATGCATAAAATACGAACCGTCTCCGCTAGCTCTATTGCAGAAGTGGCTTCGTTGGCACTCGTACCTAAAACAAATACATTTCATTCCGGCCAATTCTGTCATAGCTAAATAGAAAAACAGTTAGTAATGTATATTATTTAAGTCATTTTAAAGACACAATTGGACATTAAGCAGCTAAACTAAGTAGGAAGGTTTTGTAGAAAAGTATGTATATGAAAAAGGTTACAAGCCTTCATACGTTACTACCGTCATCTTTTGATTAATCTTATTGTAAAATTTCTGTTAATTAAAACGATAAAGTAACCACATGGACATCGGCACACTCAACTTTTCAGATCACTTGGTGTTCTTGATGCTGAAAAGCTACAATGTCCATCAACATAGTTACTCAGTTTGATAATTATTGTCTAGGAATAGCCGTGGCAAAGTCGGACAGTGCTTATTTTTACAAATGTTACACATTTTGTCAAGTTCAAAGTTCATAACTTCAGACTTCCATGGGCGATCTGGATTAAAATGCTTTACAGTTCTTGACAACTCTTACTATAATTTTTCAGTTTTTTATTCATATTATTTTACGTAGCTTATATTTACAATCTGTTCTTGTATGGAACACTCCATAATACAAAAATGCGCTCACAACTGATACCACCGCCACAAATCTGAAGTAATAGTTTTCTTTCCACATTATATCTGAAAACAAATAAATGAAACGTCATACACAATATAGAATGAAATTAAGCCACACTTCCATATTAATATAAATGTGTCTGCATGCAGACCAGGTGCGTTACCTTTAATACGTCATATCAAGTTTCAGCAACACTTCTCCATCGGGTCACAAATAATGTTGCTAGTGCAACACTTTAAGCAGTTATCATATACAAATATTAGAAGGAAATCTGCTTAAATAATTCCTATAACGGATTATATACATTTAGTAATATTGCGCTACCTGTTTCTATCTACCTGTTTGTTTTGAATGGATATGGACTATATTTAATCGCAAAGTGATATACAATATTAATATTGTCACGAGGGCGAGATCTATATAATCACATTCTGTTTGATAAAATATGAAAATATTTCATGATAGAACACAGAATTTCATTCGTTAGAATAAGATAATTTACCAAATTAAAATATACAAACACTTTACACACAAGTTTTACAAATAAACCAATGAACATGTGTTTCATTGAATGTCCACTCTAACTATAACTTAATGCATTATTGATTACTAACACCTTCATCAGAATCAATTATAATTTTCTTGACATTTATTGTTTTTTGCTGGCCCAAGATCGGGCTGCCGACGAATACTTATTACAAATACAAATCCGAGCTATGTACTCGTATATCACTTTATTTTCGCGTGATTTTCATTTCGCAAAAACCATGTTCCTGAATTATTTCGCGGATTTTTTATTTCACGTCCATACTATTAAATTCGCGTAAAACAATTGAGGATGTTGGGGCATTAAATACCGTGCTTTGTCTGATCGTTCCAGATGGTGATGATAGAATATTCTAAAATTGTAAAACAATTAAGTAAGTAAAAACAATAAACTACTTAAAGTTAATAAGATATGTGCATTTTATAACAAGATTGTTAAAAGAATGTCGTGTTTTTTATGAAGGAGATTGACCTTTACATCAAGAGATACAGTGGCGCTCACAATTTTATTCGGATTTCGGCAGAAAAACGCGGGCAGCACACCAATTTTCGAAACGAGACGTTTTTATAACTCTGTGAAAAATAATCTATCAAGTGGAAATTGCCAGTAGTTGCCGAGAAAAAAAGGCCGTGAACAAATGAGGGACAAAATAATGGATAAACACTCCACATGCAAAGCGGTGACTATTATAATGGCCCACATCCCACCTCCGGTAGCATAATAAAGTAGAACTATCTGTGATGGTGATAAATACCCCCAAAACCCCCATCCCCAAACGCGATACTGACACAGTATTTTTAATCATATAACACTTGATGCTTTTGATTGGAACATGTACAACCAAGAATGGTACTTATTACTTCTGTGAAGCATTATTAAATTCTGACAAGGGGTTTTGGAAAATCAGAGTGCACACGATTTTATTATCTCAAACACCTGTGATATTGACCTAGTGACCCAATACATGGTCCATGTACAGCTAAGCTTGGTATTTATTACTTTTATGAAATATTATGAAATTGTGACCAAGGGTTTTGGAGAAAAATAGTGCACAATATTTTACTATCTAGGGCCCCTCTGAATGTGACCTTGACCTTTAACCTAGTCACCGAAAGCATGGACTAAGGAAAACAAGGTATGGTATTGATCACTTCTGTGAAGTATCATTTAATTTTGTCCAGGGGATTTTGAGATTATGCATCCACAAGATTTTACTTCCTCAAGAACTTGTGATCTTGACCTGGTGAATTCAAAGATAGTCACGACTAGGCATGGTATCTATCATTTCTATGAATAATCATTAAATTCTAACCAGGGGTTCTGCTGATATAACGTCTACAAGACTGCGTCTATGGACGGACAGACGGACGGACAGACAGACAGACAGACAGACAGACAAGCTAATTCCAGTATACCCCCTTACACTTTGTGAACGGGGATATAAAACATTTCAAACATTTCCATAGGCATTGGTAAATTGTTTTAAAGGTGGATGTATACATATAAGTCACTACTACATATTTGTTTTTTCAGTTTTTCCTTTTTCTTTTTTTTATACTTTGTTTTTCATACACAAGGAGATTATGACTGAAAGCTACAATGTGGATTTATTCTTAAAAAGAACTGAGCCCATCTGAGCAACAAATAACATTGTGAATAATGTCACCATGTGTTGAATCATAATGTTGTTTTGAAGTAACTGTATGTACTGTACTGATCAATATAACTAAAACACTGCATTATGTATTGTCAAAATCAATGCAAATCATTCTACAAAAAAAGAAGAAAAAGTCTGAATAAGTTCTCATGTGCCCATTTGCTTTTATATTAGAACTTGCATTCAACATGCTGTTATTATTACTGAGGTAATCTAACGTGCTTATTTTTTCATCACCAGCTGCTGTTCTAGAGTTTCAATGACTCCTCATATGCTTTTGAAAACAAATTCACAGCTAGCATAATATTACCACTTTAGCTGCAACTTGGAAATTTATCCAACAAGGATGTTGTCTGGCCAAATGATGTTTCTTTAGAGCTATAAATTTTCTGATTTTACTGTTGTTCTTTCTTTGTCTTCAAAATATCAATATACAAAATATTGATTTCAAATATGAGTATATTCTGTTCAAGCAACTCAAGTCCGTACATCAAGTGTCCCGTTGTCTCGCCTCAATTATCAATTCTTTTTAATTGATATTTTTGGTTTTCTATTATTGTGTTTATTCCATATGAACTACAAAATCTATCATTAAGCATATCATATCCATTCTCATTACCAAAGTATGACGAATCAAAATAAAACCACACTTCAGAGCTTCATCTTCTTCACTGATACAGCCACACCACATAATCCTTCAGTTGAAAAATTGCCTTAAATGACTGTTTTCTGGGTGGGGGGGAGGTTAAATCTTTTGAATTTTCCTCATCACTGTACGCTCTTTTCTACAACAAATTAGAAAGAAATTTAGCATTTGCATATTGTCTTAAAATCTTACAATTAAGACAGTAACATTAATTCCTACTAAACATTAACTGACTGATTAATAAATTCGCTCAGGAAAATAACATAAATAAACCATAATAATCTTCTTAATTTTGATTTCTATTTCTTTTTTGTTTGATCCGTTTTCTCAAAGTAAACGTTCTAGAAACCTGTTACCGTATTGAAGCGGCCATCTTGTACCATTGTTGGGCCTCATTTGTGCAAAACTTTGAACTAGTATGCTAACATTTAGACAAATACATAAGCATGAGCAGCAGATTACTAAGATAAATACATAGATAATACAAGGTTACTGACTTTTGATAACAGTTGATATCGGACGAGGATGATATCGGCCAGGGAAGCCGAGGCTTGCCGAGGCTTTCCGGTCGATATTCATCCGAGTTCGATATCAACTGTTATCAAAAGACAGTAACCTTGTATTATATTTATTATGCAGCTGACTTCAATTTTCCCTTTTCACAATTAAAAACAAAGAAGTAAATTAAGCGATTTACGTTATATTTATGACGTCATCAACGGTTTAAATCGGCGTATTAAATCCAGCACCGTTAATCATGTTAATGTTATGCTTTATAGGAAATGCTGAACATTAAAACATACATAGAAAGCATTTGTACACTTTTTAGAGGCGGCTTATAACGTTTCAGCTCATATCATTCAAGTAATAAGACATTTTTGTGAAAATAAGTAGGGGGTGAAAAATGAAAATCAACTTTTCTCGAAAATTGTTTCGAAATTGCTATAGATGGATAGATAATGATCTAACTAAGAAAATGAATACCCACAACACTACATTTAATTCAAAAATAAAAATTCTACAGTCATTTTTCGATTTTATGTGATGTGATGTTCGCTTGTATTTCCCATAAATTTTAATGAAACGTACTTCTGTAGTCTGAAGTAGCTACCGAAAATTTAATTTATAGTGTAGCGTGTAAGAAATCCACAATAGCCTAGATCTTATTTCATAAATCTCACTTAATGACTAAAGTGGGCGGGGCCTAAAGCGTGATATCAGGACAGTGTCATAATAACACTGTCCTGTAATATCAGACGTCGCAATATCAACAAATATCAGACCGGTGTTATCGGGTCGTCGTCATGGCAGTTGCATAATAAATTAATTTATCATGCAACTAGCATTAAATCTGACCGATAACACCTGTCCGATATTTTAAAACGATATCACGTCAGTGACGTGATAACACTTTGTAACCACGCCCACATGCCGGACTACTTCCAGTTCAACAAGCAAGATTTCTCAAGTGCAAACACAGAGAACAAGTATAAAAATATTTCATTTATCCTATCATTTTTGTATTTTAGTTTACAAATCATTGTTAATGATGTATTTATTGCATAAAAATACAGTCCAAATAGATAAATTGAATGATTTAAAACAAACAGCACGGCACCATAAAAATAGAAAATGCCCTGTAGAATTGTTATTTTTGAAATAAACATATTGTTGTTGGTATTCATTTTCTTAGTTAGATCATTTGCTATCCGTCTACAGCAATTTCGAAGCAAAATTTGAGAAAAAGATGATTTTCATTTTTTTATCACTATCCAATTTTCACAGTAAATTCTTAATGCGTGATTGAAATGGCCTGAAACCTATCGGCTACCTATTTAAAATTGAAAACTGTCTTTAAACCGCTGACTTTTCACTCAGCAACTCTCAAATTCCTCGTTTGTTTACAATTAGAATACCCCAGAGTTGTTGCGCCCACGCCGCCATTTTTTAAATGTCTGTGTTTCACTTTGACATTCTTGTGTGTGTCTTTGCAAATATTTTGTTTGCAATATATGTGATATTAATAGACTCCATGATCTTAGTAGCTAAGAACAGATAATATAATGGATGAAGTATTCATAAACTGTGTTGCTTGGGAACACCTTTTTCTTTTTAGATTAGAATGTTATACTTCGAAATAACTTGAATATGCTATGAATGTATGTATATATATTTTTCTTCGAAAAATAAACAATATCATAACATATAACAGTAAAACATTTATAAATAGTCTCATGAATTAAAGGTACTGTAATCATGAAGCTATATTAATGTTGTTTTGTCTTTTTTGTCCTTTGAAATGTAGAACTATTTTTCGAGGCACATGTAGTAATTTGAAATCATTTTCTTTTATAAATACCGTATGTATTCTATTTTAGGCCCCTAAAAGTGTAAAGAAGATTTTGCATTATACATAGAATATTAGTCAACTGAGAGCCTTGCCTTTTCCGACCGCATCTACCTCACCTGATATCACATGTTATCAAAAGTCAGTAGCCTAATATTCTCTATATATCAATGATGCTCTAAATAACAATGATGCTGTATTTCGAACAGAAACCGAGACAAATCACTGCCTGAGAAAATTCTCAAAGTTATAAAGGAAACATAATGATTAATTTCAGTAAAGCAATAATACTTCAGCGGAAGAGCTGTAACAGTGTGGAATCCATGAAAGGCTAAATCTGCAAATTATTATACAAAACAGCAGAGTCTGTTCCTAACAAGCGTAGCTGCAAATATACTTCAAAACCTTAAAGAGGGGCGACGCGGTAGGGTATAAAATAAACAGAGTTTTCAGTGGATAGGTCATCGGTTATCGGACATAATATCTAACAAAACAGTCGCATGACATTATCGTTTTTAGCGACTATAATAATGACGACGTATAAAATAGCACGTTTGTGCGGTATTCTTCGAATATACATGTATGTATACTTCTATTTTTCGTATAATAAAAAGTTGTTGTTTTTTTAGCTATTTTAACATTTCTTCATATTTTAACTAGTATATTTTGTATTATTATCCATATCCAGTATACTGCCTGTGAAGTTCAAAGTATTCTTTGATGGTAGATACTGCAATTTATTTGCAATGTTCAACAGTTTGTCAGGCTAGGTTGATCTGCTAATAGAAAACTGAAAACATTATTTTTATGTTCTAAATCTTAATTGAGTCAAATTATGCTATATCAACAACGAAAGTCTACAATGTCTAAAAAAGTAAACCTGTATTTCAATTAGAAAAAAATTGCTGGCAGCTGTTGAATTTCAGTTTCGGCCTCCGCATCAAAGCTAGAAGTTTAAGATGTACAACGTAGATATCCAAAACGTATCGAGTGAAACTAACAGTTACTTGATTGTAATGCGAGTGAAGGCCGATATATTACTCATTAAACTGTCCCACTGACATTAATTTCGTCTGTATAGATAATAAAATCTTAGGATGTAAGGTATATTCTGTAGTAATCCTTAATATTTCTATGGCTGCAAGCATCGAATAAACTTTAAAATGGAGTTTTAAGCTCAATTTTGGTGGCCAATCTAGCAGTTATGTTCATATTTAATTAAATTTCGTCAGTAAATGCTTTGTTGAACATAATAAAACCTTACTTACCTTATGTCCTTTTAACCTTTTCAAAATGAAAAAAAAGATGTTCGAATTGGAACGGCTTTATTCAGTTTTCGCCTAAAGGGACGATTGGTTGAAAAAAAGGCCACACGATCCCTGATTGGCAGCAAAAAAGTCACGCAATACGACATGCCACATGTGCGTGATATGTTTAAAAAATTCAACGAGGCTTACCTGTAAGGTGAAGTTTGATTTTAATTTCATGAGTTCAATGAGCGATCATGAGGAATTAAAATTAGATGTGATACACGCATGCGCCGTCGGTCTTTTAAAGTACATTTATCAATTATGTCTTTAAACAAACAGCTACTTAAACATTAGCTAGTGTATAATGTACTTCTTAATTTCAGGGTTGGGGGAGGGATTTTAATTCCTCATCATCTGTTATTGGCCTCATGGAATTACTTTCAAACTTCAGGGAAGCCTCGTTAGATTTTTTAAATTCCATTTCGTCCAATTTCGATCACGTAGTTCTTTAAAATTAGTCTTCAAAGCGACAATGTTGATAAAATAGATTAAAGAAAACTGGCCTGAAAATGTTTTATAAATACCTTAAATATGAAGCACCTTATCATTGAATACATTATCTCGTATGACCTTCTTATTGTACTACATTGTAAACGTGCTCTTACATTTGCTCTTGAATTGGCTTTCGAAGTTACAGCCGATCTGACACTCTGTGCACAAAACATGCTAAAGTCTATCCCTGCTCTGTACACAACATGTTTTATCCATCTAGCCGCTGTGCCTGAAACAGCCTGATTAGGCTTCACATAACCTATTATCAAATAGTCGACTTGTCCTCGGACAATTTAGGTACGTGATACATATTTTTAACACAAAACGAACTTTCAAAACCGGGTCGGCTTTGTTTAATTAAACTTGTAGCTTTAACTCAAACTCTAAACTTTTTAACAGATAAATTATGTACAGTATCAATTCTAGCTGCGTTCGTGAAGCCAGTTAAATCACAAGCTTCAGAGACAAATCTTTCATAGATAAATGTTTCAAAAGTGATAATGTTTTAAGATATAACAGTACCTTATAATACATTCCAGATGTAAGAATACCTAGTCTGTGGTGGACGAAGGTTGTAAAACCTTTTTTAAAACCGAACTATTAACGGATGTGTACGAAAAACTTTCAAGTTTTATGCTCATAGATGACAAAGCAGAGCGAGCTGTGTTTAATGAGCTGTAACCTAAACCTCTTTCAAACAAAAAAGCTAAAAATTCTAACACATCATTCACATCATCATTTGATAAATTTCCGTCTCACTACAGTACTGCATCTTTTTGTGTGTATATATATTTGATATCCCTTTGTGGTGGAGTTCCTCCAAGAGGCCATAATGATGTCTGTTGCGTTTGCAGAAAGCCCTCTATATCTGAAAACATCTGACACTCAACAGGCTATCATCACTAACTTGTTTGCCAATTGACGAACTTGCTCTGTTTGTTGAAGTGACAGGAGCTCCTTTGTCTTCGAAAGAAAGAGTGGTGCATCCACCAGAATTTTTAGTAGAGGACTGAACCAGAGCTGAGTGTCCCACAAAGGTACCAAACTAATTGCTTAGGCCTGGGTTTTCTGAATGCAGCGACTAATTAAACTGAAAGGTGGAAAAATATACAGTTAAACTTCGTTCGCTCGAATACAACCGAACGCTCGGACTCGGCCGATTCACCCGGAAATATACCTATATAAATCATATTGTTTCACCTCAAAAACTTAGAACCCCGAACCTATCTTGCGATCCCTTCAGATCAATTTGCCATTTACATCCTTTTGCTCGAACAATAAAAGGTGTCAGTCTCAATTATCGGGTAAACAATTGTACTTTTGATCAGACGTTTAATAGACCGGCGTTGTTAAACGATGCATGTTTTAAACACATCGGTAAATGAGGAATAAAAGGTAATCTAAATTTCTTTTGTTTTTAACACATCGGTAAATGAGCAATAAAAGGTAATTTAAATTTATTTTACAATTTTGATACATATTTGTAGAATAATAGCAAAAATAAAAAGAAAATCACGAAAAAGGATAGAATATTTAATGAGTTACGACAGAAGGGCATGTTGCCGTAAAAACATAAGGAAAATTAGTGCAAGTTATGTGCTAGCGATTATGTCATTTTGGCGTCTAATTAAGATTGAAAATAGTGAATAAAGTTTTTGTTTTATGAGCTTTCCAATGATATATACAAATAGAGAACTCATATAGTGTTGTTTTTTTCACGTTATTTATATATATATATATATATATATATGTACACCAACGTAACGTCTTTCCAGTTTACTGAAAACGCAACAGTGAATGAATCTGATGGGTCAGGTTTCCATGCAAAATTATCATCTACCTTATTATTTAATCTAGATGCAAAAAGATTTATTGCAGATATTTGCCAAACCCTACAAAGTGCTCTGAACACATTATCATTCAGCTCACATTCTCTATTATCATTAAACTATCTAGAAGGAGCATCGGCCTCATTAATTTTCCCCGGAATATGTGAAATTGAATTCAAAGAAGCATTTTCACCAAATGTTGCGACCTATTTTATTACATTCCGCCGAACGGACACCACCCATGTTAACAATATAGCAGACTGCGGTTGAGGAATCAGATAAAAACTTTATGCTTTTTAGAAAGTTTATCTGACAATGATTTTAAGGCAAACCAACACGCCAAGATGTCAAGAATATTAATGTGATACTTTCTTTCTTGCTCAGTCCAACGACCTCCTATTTGCCTGTCTTAATAATATATTCCCCAACATTTAGTGCTATAATCTGTTTGGTTACAACAGGATTTCTCTTTAGACAGTATGCCTTACTTGGTCAGCAATATTATGGTACGACCATCCTAGTTCAGTTTTCATACTTTGAGAAATACTTATAATTGCATTAAAATTTCCAAAATAGTTCTTTCGTGACGCAGATTTTGCTATTTTTAGTTCTCGATAAAATAATTTACCATATTCTACAGCCGAAATAGCTGATACAATCGGACCTATAACTTTTGGCGACCTATTTACTGGACGCTTCATTTCATTCTAACATTTTTTTGCATTCCCGTCTGACATTCTCTTTCTTATCATCAGGTAAGTAGACAATAATTCTACTTAATCAATGATATTTCCTTAATATAAAATATAATGGAACTACCACAGATTTTTTTTTTCATTTATCGTGAAACCTCATCTTGACATTAGAGACATGGTATCTTTCACATTGTTCTCGCATTCATGGTTTGTGTTACCACCAAGTAGACTGTCATCCATAAACCCTGTGCAGTTGTGCCAATCGTTGTGGAGTTAAGCATAAACTGTTTTATCAGCTTAGTAGTCACAAAGTCGACAGACGGGCCTCGATTTCCATAAATATAGTGACAACAGTTTTATCATTGTTTTTTGTAAAGTTTGGACTATTGTGTTAATTGCTAGACTTATCCTATGAAAATAACAGCTTGTTTTTAGTATTGAGTTTCGTTTATTTTCATGTATTTTTCATTAAATTCGGTTCAGTAATAAGAATGTTATATTTTCGTATTTGTGGTTGTTGTATAACAATTTCACTGTGACAACTATGACGGACCTCAAGTTATATAACTTATTTTGACCGACATAAATTATATTCGTGCATTTCATGTCTGCACGGAAATTATGAGTTCCCAATGAATTAATATACAGGCGGGAAAATTTATAATTGAAGAAAAACTGACTATAAGAAAATTGCGCACACACAGTTAATGACTTTTATATTCGAGATGTTATAAAGTTCCTACTTAAGCTTGATCAAGTTAAATGAATTTAGTTTTGAAAGTTTTCTATTTTGTTTCGTAAATTGTTTCAGTAGATAGATTCTTTTCAGTAAAAGACGTTATAAGCAATTTGTTTCATATTATGATTTCGTTTTCAAGATGACGTAAATTCTAAAGTAGCTGAATTTGTTGTAAGTTCATCGAGGAATTAGGCCAGTTTATTTTTTCTTTGAAATCCTTCTCAAATACCATTGTGTGATTACTTTATTTCAGTAATCATTGATTATCTTGTCTAATGTAATGTTTCATTATGCCCCTTCGAAGAAGAGGGGAATATTGATTTGCAGATGTCGGTCGGTCGGTCAGTCGGTCGGTATGTCGGTATGTCCGTCCGTCCGTCTGTCCGTCTGTCCGTTAGCAATTTCCCTTCCGCTCTGTAACTCTTGAACCCCTTGAAGGATTTCGAAGAAACCTGACACAAATGTTAACCAGACTGAGACGACGTGCAGAAAGCAATGTTCCGGATGGCTGGATTCAAGGTCAAGGTCATACTTAGCGGTCATAGGTCATATGATTTTGTTTCCCTTCCGCTCTGTAACTCTTGAACCCCTTGAAGGATTTC